>OOFC01029537.1:0-17814 GCA_900323345.1 Pseudochromis fuscus | reverse complement strand
TTTATTCCACTTTATTCTGTTCTGAAGGAGGTAAAAAAAGAGCTCATTCATATTGTTTCCTGGCACAGATGTCATTGCTGTCTGACACTGACAATGAACTGAATGCTCAAACATCCATTCATGATGTCTTACATGGCTGTGACTTTCACAATCTTTTTTGCTCCTGCTTCCGTTAAAATGAATTTTCAACTGTTGTATATAGCTGTACACACATTTTTTTTGTGTCTATATCTGGAGGAGAGGACAAGAATGAGCTGTGATAGGCTAAAGAGAGGGGAAACAGATTTAATTTGATTTTTATCTGTTTAGGCAGCCATGAAAAGATCAGACCTGCCTCATATGGGCTGGAGAGCAGACTTTGTGCTGCAGCTGCAATGATCATGGCGTGGTAGTATGTTCTGACTTCAGTTGGTTATATATGAAGATGGAAGGATTTATTCAGGTGTCAAGTTTCACACATAACAGGTAGAAATCTCTAAGCTTCATCAGTGGCATGACAAATGTGTCAAAGGGAACAAATAAGATTGAGGTGATGCAGGGAACATCAGATCCCTCCCAAGTGCTTTAAAGAGTGGACATTAATCCACATCATCAAAAGAAAGTGCATTTTGTTTTTGAATGTGGAGACATCCTCTGATCACTGTTGAGTTGTAACAAGCACTTTCATTAAATTACTTCTTTAAACTGTTTTCTGTTCAGCAAAGTGTCACTTTGTTTACATTTTTCTACCTATTCAGTCAGAGAAACACTGATTTGACTGATTTACATCCTTCTCTCAAAACAGTTGGAGGGATATACTGAACTGCTCTTTTATGTAGGATTAAGATTTTAGGATTCAGAAAAGGAAAAATGTGACAGGATGTTCATGGGGAAAAAATACCAGATGTAACTGGGAATGTTTGTTTGGTTGTAGTTGCTGTTGTTAAGATGATGAGGTGAGGAGAGTGACTGGTAAGCTGGGATGGATCGGCCTGAGGTCAGAAAACAATGGATGTACAATCTAGCAGCAAGGCAGTGAGTATTCATGTACAAGCATGGTGGTGTGTTTGTGTGTCTGTATGAATGCATCAACTTTAGACTGAGATTCAAAGTATATTTTCCCTTAGAGCGCAAATGTATCTGACTTGTACAAATCTTCCACCAAGTCATTAATTCAATAACCACTATTATGCTTGTACAAACTTGTACTTGTATATATTTGTACTCCACTATTAGTCAGTAGAATGATGCAGTATGTAATTTATACATGATCTGGTATTGACCACAGACACTTCTGAAAACTCACATTAGTTATTTGAGGTAACTTATTAAATACAATGACTCATATCTGTGAGTTTAACTAAAACAAACGCAGTGTTGCATGTATGAAAACATACCTATGTTCGAGTTATACCTCTACAAGTACAAAGACAAAATGAACAATACTGAGATTTACAGATAATTTGGGAAAAATGAAAAACTAGATTTTATTTTTCAAAGAGTGGAAAATGTCCTTAAAACATCAAATCAGTGCACACTGCTGCCTTTAAGACTGGTCGAAAAGTTTTTAATTATAATGAATCAACAGAAATTAAACAGCAATGCTACACTGAAGAGTTTGGTCCGAGTTTGCATCTGTTGTCCTCACTCTCACTCAATCTGTCCATGTGTGTAACGATCCATACTTCTACTCCTGTCAATAATGGCTTCAAATGAGAAGTATCAGGCTGTCAGCACAAGTACATCTGTTTTATACCCAGTCACACACATCCAGGAACATTCATAAAAGCCAACTAAACAATCACTACTTGGCACAGAGATACACATGTATACACACTGCAGACTGACACACACTGGTAAACACATATTTCTCACTTGCTCTCCAACACACACAATAAAACTAGTCCAGTAAACACACTAACAAAATATGGGAACGACTATAAAAATCATATATTCTGTGGTTTAAATTTACCAAAGTGTGATCAGTTGACGCTCTGTGCAAATACTGAATTCAGCTCAGAGTGTTAAAGTGCACAGCTACTTAAATGTGTATGGCGGCAGTGCACGCTGTCTGGAAACACACTGTCTCCGTGCACACTGGTGCAAACTGTGACTCTGAGTTTGCACACATTTGCATATGTGTATATATCTTTCTGTCATTTGCATTGTGCTACTGTACTTACTTGTCCACAGCAGCTGTACTTGTGTGGGCACATCTAAAAAAATGTGTGTGTCTGTGTGTGTGTGAGAGAGTGTGTATGTAAATAAAGGAGCCAACTGTGGGGAGGAACTAATCTTTTGTCTGGCAGCATCTGCAGCCTGTGGCAGGCCTGTTGCTATTCAGATAACACCTCAGTGTACAGCTGCAGTCTCTACATGACATCATGATTGATCACATGTCAGGGGAGGGGGAGGGCTGTCTGTACCACTGCCTTACAACTCATCAGTCAGCTCACCTTTTTCTACCTGTAATACGCCAAACAACTATGGTGGCAGAAAGATGCTACGTCCCGAGCTAAAAAAAAAAAAAGATAAAAAAAACTCTCCCTCACTTCTTGTTCATTACTTTTTTTATTCAGCCTAAATGTAACTCCTGGGATCAAGTGCCTAGTCTTATATATTAGTCGCTGCTTTGAGGCTAACAAGAGAGAGAAAGTTCCTGATTTAATTCCTGCATTTATTTCCATTTAGTTTATACATCTACCAGGTTGAAGAGAGCAATAAGAAGTAAACATTTCTCTCCCACTTCCAGCAACTCATGTACGATAAATTCAATATCAAGTGCAACCAGACGAAACATAAATGTTAATACTGAGCATAGATCCTCATGGATTGACGGGCCAGGCCTCACCGCAATACCTTTAAATACACACAAGGCTTTAAGGTAATTCATTCAAACACTTTCACTTAAATGGGCCAGAGTACAAAAGCTAACGTGAACGGGCACATTTACCAAGACTCATGCCCGGCAGTAAAAACGTTGCATTGCCAGCGGTGGTATTAATACCTTCTGGTCGTTTGCTTGTTTGTCTGTCGAGCCTCATTTGTGTAGTTTTTTTTTTTTTTTTCTTTGAGCTGTTTGTATTTTTTCTTTTATTATTTCTTATTTGAACCAGATAGGCTAATCATGGTTTAGTCTCTTTTTAAATGCTGACCTGGATATGGAAGGTGCATGACAGCTTCAGATAAAATAACATCACAAAAGACGGGTGCTGGGTCAGAATTTTAAACAGCTTGGATGAAAGGAAAATAGGGGTGAAGAAGTTTAAATAACATATTTTTCCATCAATTTGCAGTTCCAGAGATGTCACCTTCTCTCAATTACTCTGTTGAGGTCTGCCTCTCTGGCGTCACACGTTGAAATCGTCCAGTGTTTAGGGAGACTCAGTTGCATTAATTATTCATCAACTCTCCTCTCAACCTTTTTATAAAAAGTGCATCTTCTGGTGCTGCTTGTTTGAGCCCTCAGGGGCACCTGACTGTAGAAACACTGAATGCCCATTTAGACTTCAGCCATGTCCACTGTTATTCCCTTTTACATTATCGGCAACATCCCCCTTTCTTCACAAACCGGAGTCCATTTGCAACATGTGTAACGCTGTTCTGAAAGATTAATTGGACAGTTGTGCGTGTTCACTTCCCGACAAAGTTTTGTCACAGAATAATTTATGAGGTTTGAAAGGCATGTAAAACACTTTGAATTTAAAAAACACTTTTTTTTCCTGCCACTGGGACGACTGGCTAAAGTGTGTGGAATGAAATATAAATGACCTGGGGAAACGGTCTATGATATGGTAAACGTCCTGCTGTCTCAATCTATTTGTCTGCACACTTTTTATCAATTATTTTTCTTTCTTCTATCACCATGACTCCTTACTCTCTCTCAGTCATGCTGTCCTCTCCCTTTTCTGAACTTTTTCTGTTCTCTGCCGTTTTGTCTTTCCTCCATCTTTCTTCAATCTTACCTCCACTCTTTGTTTCATCTCCAGAGTTGGACGCTCTCTACTTCTTTCTGCAACTTTTAATTTCCTCTTTATATCTCTTTCCTCGTGCTGTGATCATCTCCACATCCCCATAGCTCATCTCCCTCTCCATCATGCTTTCATATGTACTCCATGGCTTCAATTGACTTGTACGCGACCTCTAATCCTGACGAGTGGCCTGGGGTAGCCTGGGTTCATGAGAACATCTGAGCAGCATCTTTAATGCTTCTTCCTCACTGTATCACTGGCCTTTGCTTGCCTACATCCACTGTGGTGGTGTTTGCCCTCTAATTGGCCTGTTAGCCGGGTTACCATCTCATTAGCATATCCACTTGACCCTGAGGTTAACCAGTGCTGCTTGGTTTTCAGTTTCCACGTTTCAAACCTTGTACTTTTTCCCTTCCTTCCATCCTCCTCATCCTCCCTGCCTCCACCTTCTCCCGTAGCCTCCACCTATACCTTTCTTGTTACATCTGGAAGGTTCCACCTCTGCCTCTGATGGATTTTTATCCTCTTGGTGCTTGGGAGCCTGGGTTCGCCTCTGATTAGCATTGCCAACTGACCCGCTGCCCTGTCTGACTCCCCAGCCTCTTTTGCTCACTTGAAATGGATGTAATGTTGTATTCAGACTAGCAATGAGGTATCTGCTCGTTTCTTTTGCTCTGTAATTGTCCGTGCGAGTTTTTAAGTTTGTTCTTTGTGTGTGCGACTGTGCCTCAGGTGGTCTGGTTCAAATTCAAGAAGTAATTAATTTGTCGATTGTTGTTCAAAATGGGCCGACGATGGCTGCGATGTCTAGTGAAGCATGGATACAAAATTATGTTTGGCTATAATATTGTTTTTGGTCTGGGCTTTTTGGTACTTAATGGCTGTACCATGACTGTGGCAGTAGCTACCAATTAAGCTTCGAACATCAGCTTCTACCATGATTAATGCTGTGACATAACAAACCAGAAAATGTCTTGACTTGATTCTTGACTTTCAATATAACCTTCAGTTGTAAACTTTAAAATACTGTAGTTTTCCTTTATTTAACTGCAGGAGGTAACAGACATCTAATTGAGGCATCTATTTATTTCTTAATTTCTTAGTTCGATAAGTTTGATTTGTTATATTTTATTACATGTGAAGCATCAGATGAGATCAGGAGTGATGAGGATCAAAACACTGATCATTAGTACATTGTTAGTGCACATCTACACACTTTATGTTAAAATACTATTTAAACTATTCACCCCTGTTTTTTCCTTGGTCCGCATTTTGGGTGTTTTTATTGACTACTAGTTTTTATTCAATAAATATGGTACAGCCGGCTAATCTAAAGACACAAAGCATGCTACACTCTGGTCTCACCAATATAACAAAAAAAAACATTTCTAAATACAAGAAGTAATAGACTGAAAACAGCAGTTTTCAGTCTTCACCATTATATATTCTGATGGCTGCTTATTAAAAAATAGTCTCAGGATCTAATGCTTTAGGCAGTAAGATGTCTGCAGTAATATCCACGTCCCTGTGGCTTCCACTTCACATCCCTGTGGCTCTCAGTTTTGTAATATACATGTACAATTACCAACATCACAAAAAGTGCCACGGAGTGGTTGTTGAAATGCATTTGCATGTGTGTCAGTTTATTTTCTGTTTTTACAGTTCACGCTCTCGAAGGCATCTCTACTTTGGTATTTCTCCATATAGTCTGTAGACGCCACAGCAAAGCAAACTACAGAATCTGAAGCTGTATTCATTGTTAGCAAGCAGTGGTTTGTGTAACGTTTCATGTGACATTGGAAATTGTGAAAACAGATCAAATTATGACTGTTTTATGAAAAATGTGAGTCCTAGCAAAACAAAAAATGTATAAGCGGTATATTCAAGTGGGGGAGAAAGGGATGGGGTGGATGGATGAAGCAATATAGAGAATTAAAGAAAGTAAATGAAAGAAAGGCAGGTGATGGTGGCAAGCCAGTGTGCATGTTAACAAAGACACAGAAAGCTTTGTATGTCTGCTAACTGAAAAAGTAATACATATCATATGGGCTTTAGATATCTAAACTCTGGGTCCCTATCATTATTATTTATTTTGCCTTTAAGGGTTAAAGAGGATTAGGTACATCACAAGATTGAATATGTTATTCTGATCTTTTACATTGCCTGAGGAAATAAATAAAAGTTTGTCACCTTCACAAGCCTAACAATCAGGGGATAACCCGTGTAAATGCTTGATAAATACTAATCTCTATCACAGATTTTTGTTGACTGAAACGAAATGGAAAAACATTTTAAATTCTGATTCAGTTTTCCTTATTAAAAGTTTTTAAATGTCTTCACCTGAAGACATCTACTGACTCCACGGTCCAGAAGTTTTAAAACTGAGCATCTGTCACTACTTATATGTAAGTCTATCTGTCTACACCTATTAATTTCTACCTGCACATGAGCTATGAGGACACTTAAAGGCTGACTTTATGATCCATTAATCACTACGTTTTTCGGTCTATTAATTTGCATTAAAGATGCTAAATGTAGCATTATTTTCACCAACACATAAAAATGACAGAATGGTCATAAAAATGATTGGTAGCCTCTATCTCAAGCCAAAGGAGCTTGCATTGCTTTCATCTTGTAACAGATTTTCAATCAGCTGTTGGGTCTGTTCATCATCTGCTGTCAGCAGAAAGTAACTTTTAGTTGAGTTTAATGTGGAGGAACAGTCTTGTGCTAAAAAGGAAATAAACAATAAATGTGGGTGTGCAGATTCTGATAGAGGCTACCAACCGTCTCAGCACTAGGTTAAGAAAATGGCACTAAAGATACAAAATGAATATTCAAAATGCTACACATAGCACCTTTAAAGCTGCTGACTGGGCCTACAGCTTGTTTACAACCTACCTGCGCTTGAAGGTGAGGACGACTCCGAGGAGGATGATGATGAACATGAGGATTCCTGCAATCACTCCCGCCATTTTCACTGTGCTGTCCACCTGCTTCTCCGGCTCCATGGCGTCCGAGTCCTGGGTGGATGCACCTACACACCCGCGCACACGCACACACAGACACACACACAGGTACGCACATAGTCACATTGGTAGGCAACCTTTAAACACATAGCTAAGGCACATACAGTCAGTCACATACAAATAATCACACAGGCATGCACACAGCCAAACATACAAGCATTCATGCCCGCACACACACACACGCACACACGCAAACAGTCATACATATGCACGCAACACAAACCATACATATGTTAGCTACTAGACACATTTAATCCCAAGGTGAAGATTAACAGTGAACACTTCATCCATATGCAAAGAGCCAAACACAACTCATAAACATCATGCAGGGGGGATGAAAACACGAGCAACATGCTGAAAAACACAAACAACTTTCAGGAAGAGATATGAAGGGTTTTGTTCAAAAATGAAATTTTAAGAGAGGGAATAATTATTTTAAATTTAGAGAAAAGCTACGAGACCTCAGACACTAAAGGTATGATCTCAAATGTTGAATATTTCATTTTGGAACAAAGAGCTTTACATTATTGAATCATGAAAAATCACACACTGATGAACATGAACAAACATTTACAGCAACATACAGCCATGTGGGGACCATGGACGTGATCTGTGAAACAGGAAAAAAAAAAACCTCTCGTAGCCAACAAAATGTTAGCACTTCCTGTATAAACATACACTAGTTATCAATTACCTTCAACATCAGCAAATAAATAGGATAAAAGATTGCATGGATAAAAAGAAGGGAACCAAACAACAGTGCTAACAATTTGTTGCTGCAAGTGCTTTTTTTTTCTTTTTCATTTGATGATTTCCAACTCCATTTCATAATAAGAATATTGAGAACTGCCCAAGGACAAACGATGCACAGTCATACAAAGACTTCAAGATTTAATCTCCACAAATGCACATGGAAAATACAGCAGCACATGCAGGACTGGATGTGAATCACTCTTTTCAGGATTAAATATTCTGGCAAACAAATGAACAAACAGGAAGTAACAAAACAACAACAACAACAACAACAACAAAAAGATACATGGGGAAGGTGGAGACATGGTTGGTGTGTAGTGTGGACGAAACATATTCACACAGGTACGAGCACTGCTGTCACTGTATGGTTTGTATGAAAGCTTAAGTTTATAATAATATGCTTTAATATATGTATTTGATTTTCAGTCGCTTTTGTTTTATAGTTTGAGTTATAACGCTTGTTTGCAGTAGCGTGACTACCCCCTGATGTGTGTGCTGAATAACATGAGCTTTGTACTGGAGGTCAGAGAATAAAGAGGGCTGATGTGCCATCTGTTCTTTAGTTCAACAGGTGGCATCTCTCCCATATGAAATACATATCGAGTGTTTTGTGACTCCTTTAGGTCCAACTGTCAAAGTATGAAGAGACTGACCAGTGGAGCTTGTTTGTTCTAATTTCTGCTTTAAAAAGTTGTGTTGTCTCGATTTGTACTTTGAGACAGGAGGAAGAAATGTTGGTGAACTGTCTCCACGTTGTACAATATGTTTGTATTAAGTGGGTTTTGTTGCGTGTGTGTAGTTTTTCATCGCATTTGATGTTGAGGCCAGAAGGACACTGTCAATACATTGAATGAAAGGGATAAGGTGAGAGAGTTTCACCTTCACTTTCCTCATGGCAACATGGATCTTCGATATAAAAACTTCATACCATACACAAAACATTTCAGCATTCATTTTAGTGTTTAACATGAATCTTAATGTTATTTATATAACTATTCGAATAATTTCAATATTTTGTTTGACTGGATTTTGATTGTATTTCATTCCAAGTGTAAAGTATGAATGCCAGAATGTGGATGTTTGTTCTGCACAGTGATACACAATCTGTATATCCTTATAATATAAAAATATGTAAATATCAATACAATATGTGATGTTGTAAAATCACAAAGGCACAGAGGAAACAACTGAAACTTCATGAACCTAACACCGAAAATTGTATGAAAAATTTGTCATTTCTGCTGTAGTCCAGCTGATATAACTGTAGCCTGATGAAAGACACAACTTTCACTTCACCCAGATTCTACAAGTTGTTACCTTTCCCTAGACACCAAGATTATGTATCTAGGCCCTACAGTTGTTGGCATGTCATTTCAGGTGGAAATTGTCAGTAGCCTCGGGTAGAAGTGGTTAAATACACAAAGTTTTCAGTCTGCTGGTTACGATACGATACGATATGATACGATACCGTATCATATGACACCATACAATGCTTTGTTGTCATTATACAACAGTACAATGAAATTTTATGACACATAATCGTAACACCCCTGGTTTAATTCTGACTGACTCTTTTTTCCCCATTTGTTAAAGATAATTTCATTTAAAGAGACAGGTGAGGAAAACCTGAATGATTCAAACCACAACTTTAAAAAGCAACTACGGTGTTGATACTGGATGGATACCAGCCAAAAAAAGATGTTGATAGTTCCAAATAACATCTTGTAAGTCAGACTACGGGGTCAAGTGTTTCACAGACAGTATCACTAATCCATACATTTCTAGATCTCAAGTGAATGTTCAACTGGGGGAGGAATGAAAGTAGTGTAGGTCACCTAACCCGGAGGATACATCAGAAAGAACTGGAGAAGGTGATGATGAGAAATATACACAGAAATAGCAGAATCAAGAAAATAAACCTGTAAAAAAAAAAACAAATGAAGAGAGAGCTACTTGTGAGGAAAAGTAAAAGTGGCAAGAGGTGGAAAAAAGGTAAAGCAGAAAGACTCCAAAAGTTCACAAAATGTCAAAAAAAACATGAAACAAAAGAAAACTGGAAAGATATATAGAAGTGATCAAGAGATAAAAGAGGGAGCAGGAAGATTGATGACTTAAATGAACTGACATGGCAGGAAAGAAAAAGGAGAAACTAGAAAGAGAAAGGCACGAAAGCCCCAAGTCTGTGATCCTGCAAATGAATGCCCCTGTTCTCTCAGAGACATGCACCAAGCAGACTCTTGTTATAACCTTGATAGACAAAGACAGCCGATTAATAGAGTAATACTGCTGCGTGGGAGTTCAGTTTAATCCCCTGTCTCTCTCATCTTCGCCCCCTCTGCTATAACAACACAAGGTTGGCAGTGGAATACACTGAGCTAACGGCTTAAGCTCCTAACCTTGGCACGCTCGGTAATAGCTGCCGCAGTCCTCAATGGCTGCGGTGACGAGATGTTCTTTTAAAAACCCTGAATGCCTTCAATAACAACACATTCACTGTCTATGTAACACGATCATGGACACTTTCCCCGTCTTGAAGTAGTATCATCTTTGAAAATAAAAATAAAAATGAAGAAATCTGTCACTCTCTAGCCTACGCTTAGATGAAAGAAACGCCTTTTCTTCTTGCATGTTTTCAATAGAAATGAGACAGCAGATAGACATTTTAATGGAAGAGTTTAGTACTAAGTGCTGCGCTTTTCAAAAAGCCTGGAGTTTGCAACTACTTGCATTTTTTGCAGAAAAGCAGCTTATTCTGTTGGTCTTGAATGTTTTGTTTTTGAAGAGAAAAATGTGATTCTTTAGTTAACTCTTCAGGAGTTACTCCATTGTCTTAAAGCTAGCAGCTAATCAAAAAAAGTTTTTTTTTGTTTTTCTATTGATGCTGATCTCTTTTTGTTTTGATGCTTCCACATGGTGAGAAAATCTGAGTAAGACTTGGAAGTAAATCCTCAAATAGTGTCCAGGGTCCAATTTTACCTTTAATTGTAATTGGTAACCAGCTCCTATTTGAGCCAGGCCTGTGTAGTCCACACGAGGAGGACACAGACAGTTTAACACACTGTATCACAGACTGCATTAACTTCTGTGTGGAGATCACTGTGCCAACCAACAGGAAGATGTGTTTCTCCAACAACAAACCCTGGATGACCCCAGAGCTGAAAACTCAGCTGAACGAGAAGAAGAGGGTTTTTGAATCTGGGGACAAAGAGGAAGGAAGGTGTGGGATCAATAAAGTTTTATCTTATCTTAGTGTAATATCCTCACTTTGATAAGTTCAATTAGTCATGTTTCAGACTGATTCAAAGAACCCATTACAAAATAAAAGCCCACAACTAGTGCTTCAGTGGGCATAAAACCCTTAGTTTCTTAACCAAGCCTTTATTGTGAAATATTTGCAGGCACACTGTTTAATTTATTCACCTGCACTGTATTTGGGGTCCAACCTTTACATGGTCCATGGCTCTTGTCATTATTGGAGCTTTAAGCTGACCACTGGTTACTATTTGAGATAATGTGGTCTGTCAAGCATTACAATCCGGGCTCAAAAAATATATGTAGGCTATATAAGTCAGCAAAGCAAAACTGATTTTACACAATCAGTTTTGTTTATATCAACCACAACCCGCTGGTATAACATTTGTATTTAAAGAAATATGGTATTTTTCACACTTGCGATTGTAGAAAGACAAAGTGGGTTCTTCACTTATTTAAGAAAATATACACTTATCTAGATGTTGTAATGGTGATTTTAAGAACTTAAAAGTCTACGCGACTCTTCTTTTTTGGTAGTTATGAAAGGTTTACGTGTTGCTTGACCCTTTATAATTAAAATCATTTTCAGTAGGATGCCTGCATCAAATGAAGTACAGTACCATAAAGGCAAAAATATAAATGTTATGTAATGCTGAAAGGTTGTATGGCTGTACTCAGTTATTCATTGACAGCATTTATTTTCTTTGCCCTCATCACTTTATAGTGCATTTAGTTTCTTAATATAATATAAAAATCTACCCATATCCACCCAGTACAAGCGTTGGCCTCTGGTTGCTAAATATTTACTTAAGTGATTCAATTTTAGACAATCAGGCATAATATAAATTGCTTTGCTGCCTGCCATTTGTCATCCCATTACCACCATCAGAAACTAGCCTTGGAGGGACACTCTCTGATAGCCTGGAGCCCTGTAATCAGCAGAGCTGGGTAGAAGTGCGAACTTCAACTCATCTCTGTCTGTCAAGCACATTACAGTTACATGAGAGCCTCCGGCGACCAAGCAAGAGACAAGTTCACACATTTCCCTGCAGTCTGTGCCCTGGTAATCACCCCACAGGTGTATTAAACCTCAATTTCCCCCCTGAGTGATCCACAATATGTATCACCTGACACATTTCAGCGTGACCCCATTTGTTCACACTTCACCGGCCCACGTGCTGATTGGGTTCAACAGTTCATGATGTAACAGTAAAAAGACCCCATCTGGTGATGGGTTCAGCTCAATTTAACATTGCGATTGGCCGGTTTAGGAGCCGCTCAGCCAATCAGGCGAACGGAGACAGGGTTCTGACTAGGGCAGAGGAGAGGTGATCCAAAGCGACTGTGTCCATTAGGAGGGGGGGTAAAAGTTGAGACGAAGCAAATCGCCAGCGCAAAATAGGATTGATTCACAACTGGTGCAAATACAATATGGAGGACACCACGGCCTAATTTATTATTGTATTGTCACTGTCAGCTAACAGGTGGCCCCTAAGTATGTACAATTTATGGATCCATCTTGCTGCCTTGCCACCGGTACTGGCAGGTGGTGTGGGTATTATTTTCTTGGCACATATCAAGTGCCTCAAAAAAAGACAGCTGGGACAGTGCAAGGCCTCAGACCTGCACATATATCAGACCAGGTGAATGCTGTCATCTTTTAAATGGTCATTTTATAATAATGCTCACTCTAATAATACAAATAAGTTCATCTTATGGAGTAAAAACAGATTAAAAAGTCAACGAGTTTTAATTTAGTTTACACCTCAGCAAAAATTCAGTGAGCAAAAAATAGTCCCAACAGTGTCAACCACAATGTGCTGTGTTGTGAGCTGTTTGTAAGACTCAAATCTTCAATATAAAATGTTTGGATTTATTCATATGAACATACAGCATTTTTTCCCCAATAATTAAAAAGTCATTGTAAATCATTACTGATTAAATATTATTCTTAATGCACCACAAGATGAAAAGGTCCTTGTTGACTTGTCCCATTTGTTAATGACGGGAACCAAATATGGCCAGAACATTTCAGATCAGAGGAAATGCATTTTTTATAAAGTCATATTGTCTTCCTAAAAAAAAAAAAAAAAATACAGTAAATTTTATGAGTGTAGGAACAGAATTACAATTACATTCTGCGTATTGTCAGATCCTCTTCTGTTCACAGTCGGGCTGTTTACAAAAATACAGTCTCGCTGACCTTGTTGTTAATCATCTCTATAAGAAGTGTGGGATTCAGAGAGAATGAAGTTATGATCATGTCCAGAATGGTCTTAAATTCTTCATTTTTTCCTGTGAAAGCCTCCCAGGAGAAAGACATGAAATATCGATGAGAGAGCTATAACCGCTGGGGCTGCTCTCTGTAGACGCCAGATCTCAAAACCACTTGGCCTTCACGATGATAGGCTGGTACACCAGGGGAATACTGCACACACTGGCAACAAAACAGTTACTGGTGACTGCAGGGAATATAAACACACACATGAACTCTCTATAGCTTGAAAATGTAAAGCCATACTGCAGCGCTCCACCACAGCTGCCAGCTCATACAACGTAGACGTCAATTTGTACAATGCCGCCTTAAAAAAGCTCAACATTAAGTTTGCATTCGAACTATCAATTATACAGTCGATATACAGCTCCATAGACATTAACCTTTGAGATTAAACCAAGAAGAGATCTCCTTTTGGTGCATTGTAGCTATGCGTGCATGATTATACAGCATTTCCCCTCAACAGTAAGCATGCTGGAGTATAACTTCTGGTTTAATTAACTTTACAATACTGTGCAGCACTGTAATTAAAAACAATAAATACAAATCTGGAGGAGGACAATAACTTTACTTTGAATGTCACGCTGAGAGCAAATGAAAGACTGGCTAAATTTTTTGTTTGTTTTTAATTATTCTAATTTGGAGGAGCTGACTTTTTTTATTAATGCAGAATAGAAGAAGGATGAATGTATTAAAATGTATTAAAGGGGACTTCCCTCAGTGGCATCAATCCACAGGACTTCTGGTGATCCTCATCAGCTGTGGGAGTGTGCATGTGTGCACTTGTGTAATATCCCTTTTCATTTATACATTTCTTTGCACTTTTTTTTTAAAATTTCTTTTTATTTCTTCTACTTGGAGAGCAAGATAAAATTATCAGGGAGGAATTATGGGTAAAACCAGAGATATTAGAAACATAATCTCATCCAAATGGAGAGAAGATTGATTCTCCCAGCTACCAACGCACGGCAGCAGCCCTGAATGGCATATTAAACGGCGCTTTTCAGTGTGTGTGTGTGTGTGTCCCAGGTACACAACACTGTTTGAGTGTGGGTGTATTGTGTGTTTGTGTTTACATACACATGACTTTTTTCCCCATTATAATGAGTGCAATGACTGCAGCTTCTCTTATTGTTGCTCCAGCCCATCTATTGTCCAATACATGAAAAGTCAAATAATGATGTCCAGTTTTAGAATATAATTAGGATTTGATAGGCTGCTTGTGTGTGGGTACAAAGAAACATGTCATGCAACGGTACACGTCTTCATACTCCCATGTGTGCTGAGGTGGTGCGCGCATGTGTGTCTTAGATTAGGGTTGATTTGAAGGTTTAGTTTTCAGGTATTGTTTGTCAGCAGCTGCGGGGTGCATCCTCTGTGGATTAGCGTTAGCATGGCTGAGTGTGTTTAACAGGATTACTAATCTGAACTATGCTACAACAGCACTCTGTGTCAGTGTGTGCATGGATATCTATTCTTAAATGTGCCTTTGGCCTTGATTCCAAATGTCTGTGCTCAAACACGTGTTTATGTGAATATATAATAATTCACCTGTGCATGAAACAGCTTTGTAAATGTGTCTCGGCCCCAGCTTTGTGAATGTGTGTTGGTGTGTGTGTTGTTTTAATGAGTGTGTGGTCAGATGTTCCCCAGATTAACATCTCTCTCTTTATAACTTGACAACAGTAATGGTTGTTCAACATCCGCACTCTCTCACGCACACACACAGACAAACACATCCATGGAGGTTAAGGTCAGCTGGACACAGTTTAAGTACTTTAGAGCTATTAAAGTCGACATAAACACTTCATCATCTGGTCTTTATTGAGGATTTTGGAATTGAGAGGGTTATGTTATGTTTGTGTTTATGTGTTAAATTGAAAATACGTTAAAGAAGTGCATTTAATACCATATATAATACTTAGCATCTGAGTCCTTAACACCCCACTAAATTCTGAGTTCAAGAGTTCATCTTCAACTTATTATTATCTATTTATCCATCAGTGTTCAGTCATTCCCTGTGATCTTCCCTGTCAGAGAAATATTTAAAAACACAGTTCTATTATTGGATGATGACAAGTGATGACTATAATGATAGTACTGAGCTCCATTAATGGTAAATTTGTTTACGTAGAAAACACTAAAAGTACAGCTACCACATACGTGATAAGAATAAGCGATTTCATGTGTATTATTGCGCATTTCTGTGTTTGTGAGCAGCCATAAATATTTGTAAGACTGTGTATTATACCGTATGTATTATTCCATTCTCTGAACAACCCAGTGCTGACAGCTACATGACAGATTTTTACATCCCCACTGTACCTATTTTCTGAAAACAAGCCCAAAATGCAATGCAATATGTTGTATGATGACCAAATCAATTACAGAGATACACAAAACACGTCGTGTTGCAATAGGACTTTGATTCCACCTTGAAGGAGAATTTGTTTCTGACAAGGTAACGCACCCAAAGGCTGAAGTGAATTGCATGTTAGGACGCAGCTGCTGCGAGCTTACAGGCACAAAAGCAGAAAGGCTTGGCAGGGAAGTAAGGCCTTGAGATTATATGAAAAAAAAAAAAAAAAAAACACATCCTGGAACCAAAGGGGAGACAAATCACACAACTCTAACTCACTCTGAGTGACTTTCAATAAATGCAGAGGGAGGAATTCAATTATGAAGCTGATGTCAGAACCGTAAATTCATATTAAAAACTATACTAACTCCGGGTAACTCATCGCCTTCTGCAGAAATGTCAAGCATACAAAGTATATCATATAGCCAAACAGAATTATGGTCAGTGTGTTGTAGCTACAATTCAACATTTAGAACCCAAACGTGAAATACTGAAAAGTTAGGTAACACTTGATCTTGGGATCAAAACTATTTTTTTGTAAATTTTGTTTTATTAACCACAAGAGCAGCCATGAGCAAAATCTGACTCCTATTTGATTTTCAAGGAGTAATTTTTATGAGACTGAATAAAGACTTTGGGTGGTTGACTTGATGCCTCAGTCAATTTGGAACAGCCGAAAATCAAACACCCTGCTGAAGTCTGCACTGAGTTCAAGAGTTCATGTAGATTCACATTTCATCTCGACTTTCTATCTATCTATCTATCTATCTATCTATCTATCTATCTATCTATCGATCCTCTCCTCCATCTCCTCTCCACCAGATGCACTTCAGTACTTCATGACCTGGCGTCAAAGATTTACGTGGGGACAGTCGCTCACTTTGTCGCTCCTCTGTGGAGCAGATGGAAAATTCATGGCGGCGTTAGAAGGGCGAATTTAGCATAAGACAACAATTTGCCACAATGTCTGTCTGGTGGAGAGTGAAGCCAGTACACCTGTCTGCATACACAATGCTACAGTAGAAAGGGAGGAAAAAAAAAAAACCTTGGGCTGGAGTCAAGCTTCACTGCAGGATTTTCTTTTATCTGCCTTTCTTCATGTCAGTTCCTCTCAGACTGTCTCTGTTTTCTCCTCCTCTTTTGGACCTTATCTTGTCCCTTCTCCAGAATACAGCCTCTTTCTCTCTTTTATTTTTCTTTACACTCTGTCTTCCAGTTTCTCCATTTCTCTGTCAAACCCTGCCTGGGCCGTGTGCAGCTCGAGCAGCATTACCTCCAAAGCTTACTGGTATTGTGTCCTTAAAATGTCACATCATCCCCAGATATTAACCTGCACAGTCTCCTGAGGACATTTCTGACTCAATCTGTTGCAAATTCAGAGGGCAAACTGATTTACTAAGCAGGTAGCACTTGGTGATGATGGGGGAAAAAAAAAAAAATAGGAGAATAGGTTGTAAAGAAAAGTGTGTGTTTGTGTGTGAGGTAGTGCAGGTCAATGGGAAATATTATTCAGACATAATTCCTTCACTTTTACAGTGCAGTCACGCACACTCACATCACACACACACACACACACACACACACACACACACATACACAGATAGCAAGCCACATGTTGCATCAGTATTGCACAGCGCCGGAGTCAGTTACAACACGACTCCGTACACCACCAATTATAATCGACCTCAGGACTAATGGTAATGGGAATCGAAGCTGACATATAATACCAGTGTATGGATGACAAGGGGTGGGTTTGATGCTCCTGTGAGCTACAGTAGCCGAGCACGTGCCGGGCATACAGACGCCGCCATTGGAGAAGTTGCACTTATCAAAGCGTGCGCTCTGCTGCAACCGGCACAAAGGCACCACTCGCTAAATTACTTCCATTCATTAAATTAAAACACTAAACAATACTCTTTCCTTTTTTTTTGTTGCTAAGAGATATTAAAACTGCTTTCACACTGCAGACCCTGCTTTTCAGCTCTGCATTACTAATATCTGACTTGGATGATGCAACTCATAACCTTGTCAAAGACCGTGGCATACCGAAAAGACATGCATGCCAAGAGTACCGATGGCATTTTTTGTGCTGTGGCTTCACTGGCTCAGCTTGATATTTTACAGTCAATGAAGCATTTCATTTTTTAACTGACTTGCTCTCAACCTTTTTTTTTTTTTTTTTGGCCAAATCATGAC
>OOFC01029536.1:0-13509 GCA_900323345.1 Pseudochromis fuscus | reverse complement strand
TTGTAAATCATTGGAAAGCAGACCTGTCAATCAAGCTGAGCACCCTCCTAAATCCTCCTCTTTTTGAAGCCTAATATCTACTCAGGTCGACCACCTGATCACTCATAAGAAGAGTTGACTTTAGCAAATCACATCAGAATCACTTGTGGAAAAAATGTATTGACTGTTTCATGATTAAAAATTATGACTTTTGAATTGGTGCCAGAGTTTTGGAGCCAGCCTCTAGTGGCCATCGGTAGTATTGTACTTTTTTTACACTTCTCATTTTTGAGACCTGATTGCTTCGTCCATTTCTATATACAGTCTATGATCTGAGCAGTAATCTATGATACAGTCTGTACAATTTGTTGCAATTTAAACTCAGTTCCTGGAAATAAGGAAATACTTAAAGATTTGAAAATGTGATTGAATGAAGTAGAAACCTGTATCTCACAAATCCAATTCCTGCAGATAAATGGACAAGCTGCTGCAAAACAAATGTTCACAGATACAAAAATAATTACCACTGTCTTCTTTAATGAGAACTTATACTTCAGATTATTAAGTAAAAACAGCAAGAAAGGGGAAGAATTGATTTAGAAAAACTTGTAAAGACACTAGTCATCTGTCCTTTAAATCAGATCCAAATCAGTTGTTAGCAGCAATCACTTATCACTAATCTTTCTAGTGAAGCTGAAAGTGCTGTGTCTCCTGCTCTCTCAGATGCTGTCCTGGCCTGTGAGTTCAGGACAGAGAAAGATCAGAATCCTCGTATCGAGTGGAAGAAGAAAATAGGAAAGGAGGTGAAGTTTGTGTACTTCGATCACAAATTCGAGGGTGAGTGACTAATTTTTACTGCACGCCTCCGTTAGTCGTTAACTTGTCTTTCAGTTGTTTTTCATGCATCTCCTGTCATTACCTTCCACTTCAGACTCTTACGCAAAGCGGGCTAAGATAGACGGAGCGACGCTGACGATACACTCTGTTACTCAGAAAGACTCCGGGGACTACCGCTGTGAGGTGACTGCCAGCAAGGACCGCGTCAGCCTCGGAGAGACGATTATCACCCTCAGTGTGCTCGGTACGATCCGGCATGTGTGCACGTGAATGTGAACGTCAGAGGGAGGGCGCACATGTATTAGTGTAAGAAAGTGATGAGTAAACTTCTGCAGTTTACTAGATTTTATCCAGAAGAGCACAACAGGAAGTGTTCGTTTAAGGGAATATGTCAGTGGGATTCAAAGGGATTTACTTCCTTCAAGTGTGATTAGATTGCAAGAGTATCAGGTGTGCCAAATGATTACAAGATGATATGAAGCTGTAAAGGCTCCACGCACATGTCCTCCACCTGCATTCATGAGGAAGATAATTGTTAAAAGAATAATTTATACAAATTTATTCAAATCTCTCACCTCTTACTATGGATATTACTCTGATAGCTACCCATTAACTAACAGTCTAATGGTGCGTTTTTATCTGATGAGCAGTACTAGCGAGCACAGCATAAGCCTGATTAATGGACCAATGCATCAATTTATAATATGCACCAAATGAAGCTGCACTCTCCACTTTGGTGCAGTGTTTCAGTTTATATTTTCGTTAACTTATTTGACTCTCTGCTCCCTCAGTGCCTCCTCACGTCCCGTCCTGCGAGGTGCCGAGCTCTGTGTTCGTTGGCTCGGGCCTGGAGCTTCACTGTAAAGACAAGCTCAGCGTCCCTCCCGCCACCTACCGCTGGTACAAAGACAACCGGGCCCTGACGGCCACAGGAGACACTCCCTACAGCGTCGACACAAACAAGGGCACGCTGGTGAGCGCACGCTAAAATATGTAAATCTGAATTTATAACAGGCACTTGAAAAAAAAAAGAAATATACAGATGTTCAGCTGCTGCGTTCCTCACTTCGCTTTCTCTCTGTTTGTCTGGCGCAGAATTTTAAAAGTGTGTCCAAGACAGATGCTGGGATGTACCGCTGTGAGTCCTCCAACAGTGTGGGGGCGCCCAAGAGCTGTGTGGCCCAGCACCTGAAAGTTATTGAGTGTAAGTATTTTTGTAAATAAAAGAGAGACACTCGTTGGTGCTTATGTATCATCCTCTCCTGACTAAATCTTCTCTGATCTCTTTCTCCTCCTCCCAGATCCTTTGAATATGACGATTTTAATAGCAGGTGCTGCAGCTTTTGTCACGCTCCTACTTTTCTGCTGCATCTGTGTGTGTGTCTGCCACCGACGAGGCTGCTGCAAGAGTGAGTACTGTGGTGCATGTGTGTGTTTAAGAGGCCTAGCTGAAGCGTAAAACACTTTTCCATCCTGCAAATAATTTTCACCATGTTTTTTTTTTTTACCTGTGTTGGTTACTTTACAGAAAACCTTATCTGATTTTTTTTTTTGAGAGAGAGAGAGAAAGATTACATGTTAGGCAAGATCAGAGGTTGGGATTTGATCTGAAAAAAAAAAAAAATCCATAAACTCACATTTCATAAAAGTTGCAAATATTTGAAAAAGACAGTGTCGCTATTTCACCACAAGAGGGCAGCAGTGTTCAGGCTATATGTAGATTGTATATAGAAGTGGACACAACAATTGGAGTCTCAAATATGAAGCCGATGCAAAAGTGCAAAAATAGTGCAATGCCCCAAATGGCCACTAGGTGCTGGCTCCAATTGACTAAAATTCTCAGTCCAACCCTGAACTGGAGTCTCATACACATTAGAGTGACCTCGGGTTCAGGGTCAGACCCGCCTCCTCACTCCCCCTTTCATATCCAAATATGGTCACTCCAGAAAACCAACATGGCGACAAATGCCAAACTCCTGGCCTCAAAATGTGAGTCCACAAACCAACAGGTGGCCTCTATGAGTCTCCATCTGGGTTATGGCTTGGTGGAGTTTTGTGCTGAGTATTTCAGAATATAACAACCAGATGAGCAGTTGTATTTTCTAAAAGTATTTAAAGTATTTTTTAAACTTACATGATAGGATTGGTGTTTTACATTACAAAGTTTAATATGACAATTATATTAACATAGACAAAGTCATGCCAGTGTTCAAATAGTGAGTAGTCAGATGCTTTAATTAAATAATTAATAGTGTTACAATGTAGAAATACTGCATACAAAGTCTCACCTAAGTAAAAATCATCAGCGTAACTCGGATACTTATCAGTTTCCTCCGCTCTCGGGACCATTTCAGCATCTTCGAGCTAATTGTCTGGATTTTATGACCCTGACTTTACTGTTTTACTGCTCTTCTTATCGTAATTCCCAGCAGGTAGTTAGTTTCAGTAAAAACGCTCTGATAAACACACTTTGCAGTAACAGGGTCAAACGACGCTGCAACATTTAGCAGCTAAAGAGTCAGATATTTCCCTCCAGTATTTCCCTGATCAGACACTTTTGAAAAGGAGGAAAGTGAATATTGGACAGAGACATGAGTCTGTGTGAGAACAAGTTATTATCCACCACTGCACACACACTTTCTGACCATTTTCCTTTGTCTTGTTTAACAGAGAACAAGAAAACAAAAAGGTGAGTGTTTCAGTTTGTGCTCACACTGTAACTTTGTGTTGCTATCAGGTAATTAGCTCACACTGAACTGTCACCCTTTGTCTTTCAGCACCAAGTCCTACAACCCTCCTCCTCCTCCTCCTCCTCCACCCGTCCGCAACGTGAGTGATCAGAGCGTTTGTCCCGCGGCTTGTTTTGCTTTCATTCATTTGGGTTGCCATTAAGCGCTGCTGATAATTTGCAGATAACACCGGTCTTTTTGCTAATTAAAGGAAATGATTCATGGCGTGTCTCTCTGCTCTTTACAGTTCAAGCACTACAAACAAACTCAGTCCTTCATGATCTGAGGGCGACACACGTGGACTTCAGTTGCTGTTCAGCACACAGAGAGGTCGCTCCACCTGCTGCCTTGCTTTTGGACGTTGGGGCGCTGCTTTCTTGGACGTCCGCTCGCAGAGAGAGGTCTTCAAATGTCGAGCAGAAACAGAGTTCAACAAGGTTTTGCAGAAACCTTGTTGCTTTGTAGACATTTATGCACATACAGTTTTGATGGAGATTTATATTCATGTCCAAATTTGCCACATTTTCAAATGCTGTATAATATTTTTTATTATCTACTTTGTCCTCAGTGTGCCAAGGAATATTTTTTTAGGTGTGAAGTTCAGTTTAGTTTTTGTATGCCACCTATTGGTGAGTAAATGATCCACACTAACTACGGCAAACACTGTGTGTAGATTGTGCCACAGATGACTGTATCCTTGATTTATATGAACTTATTTTCTTTTTTTGTCATTTTTACATATTTTTATATATAAAAAAATGTTTGTATGTTGATTTCATGTTTTTTTTATTTCATATATATATTTTTGACTGTTTTATCTTTGGTTGAACAGGTGTCTGCACGCACTGAATGGTGTTTTGGAAACTTTAAAAATCTTTGATAATCAAATATTATTTAAGGTTATGTCATGATCAATAAAAAAAGATGAAATTGGCTGCATAGTGTATTAGCTTTGAGGAAAAGTTTGGTGCCATCTAGTGGTCACTGTGCATCCTCCACCCATCATCTAATAAGTGTGTGGATGAGAAAGCTGTGGTGACCACCAGTGGACAGAAAAGTGACAAATAAAATACCAAAGACCTCATCACCTGTGACCACACTGAGTAGCTGTGAGACAATATTCACAAAGGGTGGAAAAAGGTGTTTTAGAAGTTATCTGATTGCAACACTGTGTCATGCATTATGAAGCAGTGGACGAGAGAAAGGTTGAGTTGGCTCCAAAGATGATTTTATTTTTTACCAGTAATACATTTCATGGGTTGTAAGTTGATCTCAGGGAACATCACTGGGTCTTTGGGGTCAAAATAACAAAGATGATCCTGGATGAAACGAGATATTTTGCCACATTGATAAGGGGAAGAGTACCAGTTGGGTTGGTAACTATGTGGCTATGTTGTAGCTAAAGCATTTATTGCTACATTTGCGCCTCCATCTGTGAAGACAACAGTGTTTATCCTTGTTTTCTGTTTTTGTCTTTTCCAATTTCGCTTTGGTTTTTCAGAAATGATGAATTTGATCTCCATTGATCAGATTCTGGTTCTCAAACCTCTCTCTGCATCGTCAGTCAGGACCAGCAAACACTGACTCAACTGCTGTCTTGTCTTCTCACCTGGTGTTTTTAAGCTGGTTTTACATTTTGTAAATCTGCATATTTTCCATGTCTGCTGATAGATTCCTGAAACATTACACTCTGTTCTTTTAGGCTTCCTGCAGTGAGGAGGAACACATTGTTTTCACAGCAGCCTCCTTAATATCACTCTCCAATTTCATTTAATCCTGATCACAATTTTTTTATTATGCTAGCATCACGGCCCCTTTCTGTTGCCATCATTAGGCGAGGATTTCATTTACTCATTCATCTTCTGCACCTGCTCGTCCAGACAGGGTCATAGGGAGTTTCTGCAAATTTCCTCTGACCTCAGACGTCCTTTGTGTTTACTACGAACCAGTAAATGTGTGCAAACAGGGTAAACATCTTTATATTGTAACCACTGTGCTTTATCCTCACAGAGTCAACAGCACTGCTTTAGTCACAGGTTGCTTATTAATTTTGGGTCGTTATGAATCTTTTGTGTGTCAATCAATGATTATGTTGTGTGTGCATCATTAAAGAATTACACTGTACAAAGAAAGAAATGAGTCGTATTGTAAACAAGTTACGGTGCAACAGTATCAGCCTCAGAAACACTGATTTAAAAACGTATTTATATTTTTGTAAACCATAAAATAGATTATGTCTGACTGTGCACAGAGTCCCCTCCTCCTGGAGCAGACTACAGTTGACACTAGAGGGCACCGCAGCACTGACTGTATCTGTACATACCAACACAGACTATAGGCCTGTATCTACATAGTGCCAGCCTTTATCCATTATCTGTCTCTGAACAGTAGCGCTATTGTTCTCCTCCTTTTGTACTCGTTGTTCCCTTATTGTGGTGGCCATAAATTACAAGTCCTGACATGCACTTATTTCCTTCCACATGTTTCTGAGGAAGATACATGTGTCTGTGCATGTATAGCTGTAATTTGAACATCTGATTTATATCGGTGTTATTATCTCCATGTTCTGGCTACCGCTGGTGCTCGTCCCTGCGTGATCTATAACTGCTACAGCGCAGGCAATGTCAGTGACAAGGACCTATTCTCGTACATGGTAATAACCTTCTGTAATGATCACAGTAAGTGGATCCTATTGATCTGCTAATATGGCCGCACGGTAGCTCAAACCATTTTGTTCTGGCTGCAGAGAAAAGACATCAGCCTCGCTCTAAAATGCAAATGTTGTCAGTGAGTCTGTCACGTGTGGGAAAATCGTACCCTCAGTGGGAAACTGATTTGGGGTTTTAGCATAATGACAACACATTTTCAATTTGTGGGATGTTTTATTCAGTAATTTCCTGCTCACCATTCAGGGAGTTCAGTGCAGACGGAATAAAAAACCTTTTTTCAGACGCTACCAGATGATATCTTTCATGCTGCATGCATTGTACACACAGTACAGGATGATAGCTGGCGCTCGGTGGTCATTAATTGAAAATTACTCTTTATGGCACATTATAGGATGATGCGTGTTTTGAATGTACAATGCAGAGTCTAATAATCCTAACTAGATATTTAGACAACACTACAAATGGAAAACACAGTGTTAGAGGTGCTTGGCCTCTTGTGTGTTTATTTTATTTTTTCACTCTTTCAGGGTTAAAGTTTTATGTCCAAAGATAATATTGACTGTTTTGATATTTATTTTCTCGGCTGATAAGTTTCTGTGTCTGAGATGTAGATGGTTGAGAATAATTTATAAGTTGTTTATAGCAGGATTAAAGATCCTGCACACCCATGGTCAATCCCCCACTCATAATATTTTTGCTTTTTAGACTTTCTCAAAGGACTGTGCAGGATCACTCCCTCTTTCAATCAAAAGTTTTGGAGTTTGGAGAATGAAGTAACCACCAATGTGTGCATGTAGGGCCTTTAACTATTTATTTAAATGCTGTTTTTAACCTGTAATCATTGTAAATGTAGCGGTATTGGAGTAAAAGTACAGTATTTACCACACATATGTGGAATGGACGGGACATACTCCAGGACACAAAGGCCCTGTTCACACTTAGCTGCTTACATCTGTCTCGGGTTATCGGGTCACAAGTGGACAATGCTACACCGCGCTACAGACAAGTGTGAATGACTAAAATGCACCGAGATCCACTCACTCCAACCACATGTGGAGGTGGTCTGGGATGGATGTGTAGTGAGAACGTGTCCTGATGGATAAGGACGTGACAGACAAATCAAATCCTGCTGCTTTTCCTGTGTTTAGTCTCCTTCATCTTGTCCTGCGCTCATTTGCAATTTGTATACAGTTTTGAACAGTTCGTACAATAGTTCATGAATCATTTTGTCTTCTCCTCTCTTTAAGCTGACTGTGCTAACTGTTTACACAAGCTGGCTCTCTTCTGGCTTTAAGAGGCAAGATAAACTTTATTAATCCCACAGCCAGGAAGTTGTTAAAAAGAAAAACACTGGGGGAAATTGCTGTTACATAATAACCGTAACCACGATGTTGCCATAGTGACGTTTAAACACAAGTGGTTGGCAGGACAGTGTCGAGATGCATGTAAATACAGATGTGACCCTGAGACTTGTCTCTGGTGTTTTTCTATAGTTGAAATTTCAAAATCCAAACACACCCTGGATCGACTTCACCTGACTCCTGAGTGAACAAAGTTACTTTCCAGTAAAAGTATTTGTTATGTTCCTTGTTGCAGGGACATCACTGGAGCGTGACAGTGAGTAATATCAGGAAATTGATTCAATGAAATGTCAGACATACAAATCATACACTCAAAGCCCCCGTGTCTACTGTCATCAGTGATTTGAGCCGAGCCTCTGGTGTTGACCCAGTGACGTCTGTGACCAGTAAGTAAATGGACTGATGCTCACTTCCTGGAGATAGCAGGAAATGCTATTGTGTACCCAACCTTATCCTCACCTTAAACCACATCTGCACCCATAGAGTTTAATTATTTACATTATGGGAACTTACCCTACAATCACTGTGTAAACAGATTTATGTCCTCACAACAGGAGTAATACAACTACACACACACACACGCTGAGCACTGCCCGCAACAGTCGGTTTTTGTGGTGTCCTTTAAACATCTTAACAGGCCTTTCTTTATGGATGCTCACTCTGGATTACAGCTCAGGGGGGCTGTTACATCACGTTTGTAAGTGTGTGTGTATCTGTCGGATGGCGACAGCGCAGAGCGAGTGTGAAAATAAGTGAGAGAGAGCTGTTGAGTGTGAGTGGGCGGTGGCTGTCAAATAAACTCAATGTCAAGACCACTGTTTTCTTAGATGTTAAATTAAGCCTCAAGCCAGGTTTCCTCAGCAAGACATCCCCCTCTCGTGCTGCTCGGCACCAGAATCAGCTCCGACACCGGGGCCCCAACCACAACATAAAAAAAAAAACCAACCTCTACGAGCACCACTCATTTATGAACAGGTGGCACAATGCTCACAGCACATGGCACAGCACTCTCAGGGATTAACTGACTTCTTAAATTTTCGTTTTCTGCACAAAGAATCTGTTTCTGCGACTTTATATTTGTGAGTTTTGTTCCTACATTGCCCCCCGCCGCCCTCCCTCCTCTCCTCCTCTAGTTGGCTGCACACTTCCAGCTCCGATAGCCATCTCACATTAACAGCTCCCGGGTTATGCAAAGCTTACATCATCCAGACGTCGATGTATTTATGCCTGGGGGAAATTGTTGTGGCAAAGAGAGCAGGAAGAAGACCACTGGCACAGGGATTACCACGGGAAACTCTCACTTCCTGCTGCAGCGGGAAGAAATAGCAACATTTAAACATTTAAAACCCACCAGACGACGTCCCCCACAGTTTCATTAAATCTTTATACTGTGGTTCTCTTACAATGCCAGGAGTCCTGCTGTGTATTTGTGTGTTTGTGTGTGAAGCCAAGAGGGGGAGCAGGGAGAAAGTTTGCTATTTGTATCCTGTGTTTTGTGTCCTCGTCTGAATTGTGCAGTTTTTTTTTGAGTACTGTTCACTGACAAGACTGGTATGTGTAATTACAGCAAAAAAACAGAGGATGGAAATGGTTTTTGCTACTACTACACACACACATGCAAACACACACATACACACACACACACACAGCATCCAGTCCTTCAATGCAAGCAATCAGTCAGGACTTTAACTCCCACAGCAGCACTGTACTTCTTATTTGAGCTCAACTAGAAGCAGTGTAGGCAGCGTGTTATACAGATGAAATGCTTTGTCTGTGTGTGTGTGTGTGTGTGTGTGTGTGTGTGTCTGTGTGTGTGTGTGAAAGAGAGATCAGTGCGAGAGTGTAATTTGAAAGCATTGCACAATATGTGTGCCCTGAATGTTAAGCAGGTTTGTTGCAAGTAGATGTAACAAAAGGGGCCCGATAATTAACAAACATGGTGAAAAGAAGCTGTTAGGCTCGCCTCCATCTCTGTGGTTTTATTCTGGGAGTCCATTACAGCAGCTTTGGGTGACCCATAGTTTAAAAACAAAATTCTTAATTATCATTACACATGCCATTTATACAGATTTTCAGTTCATCTAATAGACTGTGGGATGGATGGATGAAGTGAAGAATTTGGGATTTGAATGCCCTCGTGTTGGTTCCTTGGCGCCAGAAGTGACCATATTTGGAAATAAAGGGAGGAGTGATCAGAGCTGATCTCATTGGAGACCACACCTCCCCATCAAGCTAACCACGCCCCTAAATCTTCCTCCTTTTGAAGCCGAATATCTGCCTGATTATGAATTATTTTTCAGACGAAGAGTTGACTTTAACTAATGACATCAGAGTAACATGAGGAAAAAATGTTTTGACTGAGAATTTCATGATTGAAAATGATGATTTTTTTAATTGAAATCAGTTGAATTTTTTGGAGCCAGCATCTAGTGGCCGTCGGTGATATTGCACTTTCTGAGCCCCTGTCGTTTCGTCCATTCCTAAATACAGTCTATGGTTCATCCACTGACTGTCTCCTTTAGTCTCTGTCTCTTCAACTTCCACCCAAAAATCTCACTTTCTTCTGATTGGCCAAATATTTGTGAGCTCCGCCTCATTGTCATCGTAATGTGGAGTTTCCAAAAACCAACTAAACATGTCTTGCTTGACAGGAAATTGCAACTTTTTAAATTCACTAGATTGAACCTGAAGCTGAGAAAAAACAGTATGAACTCATTAACTGTTAATTGTGAAACATAGCAAGTTACATAAGGAGTTCAATCTGTCAATTAGTTCATTCAAAGTTTTTCGTTTCATGTACATAGATTTACTTAATTATTTGAATGTTTGGTCGTGTTTAACATCCAAAACTGTAGCAGTGTATCTGAGACAGAAAATAACAAAATGCACAATAGGTTACTTTTTATGTCATCGACTCTTCTGTTATTTTTAGTCACAAACCCAAATGAAAAAAGATGCTTAAACTTAACTTAAATTCTCTGAGTCTGTACAAGAAATTCAGGACGCTGCTGACTCAGGATGATCACTGGTTTCATTATTCATACAGACTGCAGATTGTTTTCTCAAGTAATCTTTTAATCATTTGGCCTGAAAGTCAAAACAGTGGGAAATGAGGCCGTCATAACTCCCCAAAGCTCAGCTGACATGTTTAAATGTTTTATTTTGTCTGATCAACAGCCGAACACCCCACAAAACTACATTTACTGTGATAGATGTTGAATAAAATAAACAAAATATTACATTGTTGATACTTTACTGCTAATGAGGCAGAAGTTTGAGGATACAGGACGTTCATTTACTCTCTCATTATGTCATTATTTCTAAAATTTCTGCTGTCTTTTAAATTGGCTGTTTCATTGTTGGCAGGTAAACCACTGGAGAAGAATAGATTAGAATAGAATAGAATAGAATAGACATTTTTGGGTGTTGCTATAGAAACCAAATATAGATAAAAAAGACACAAAAACTAAAATGCACACTCTAAAATATGAGAAATAATAAAGAAATACACAAACTAAAAAAAAATACACACACATCACTATTTAAAACAATTTTTCCACATTTCACACTAAATGTTTTACAAAGGAAACAGAATACAGAAACCAGATATGTTACAGAAATATTGAAATCCTGAATGAGATGTTAAAGTACAGTGTGGCCTTGTAGATAATGCAGCAGAATTACACACTGTTAGAAAGTAGAGCAGCAAAAATATTAAAAAAAGAGTCATCAAACTGATTTACATTCAATCATGTAGCATGTGAAATCATTTGTGTATTTTAGCATTTATATATTACTGTTTTGGCATCTGTAAATATTGCAAAATTCAAGCTTGTTCCTCTTCACACTGAGCTACATGTAACATAAGACAGATGATAACTACTACAGAGGTGCAGATAATATGAATTTATAGGAAAAAAATTAAATGTGACGAAGAAAGAAAGACGAATGTAAAAAGTGTGTATGAGTTTTTAAGAGCAAAAATGATCTTCTCTATGTTTTTGGTGAAAAAAAAAAGTCAGGCCTCAGACCACAGACTGTTGTTTACATAAAATGTGTTTAGTTATTGAAAAACAATGAAAGAAGAAAAAAACGTGATAGTCTGAACACTGCTGCCCTCTTGTGGTGAAATAACAAAACGCTCTCGTTCAAATATTTGCTCCTTTTGATTTTTTTTAAACGATTTTCATTTTTATTTTTATTTTTTTTGCCCAGTAATACCATGTCTCTCAAAAACTTGAGATCTGTTCCTCAGTTTTTCATAAAGTTGCTACCAAACAAACAAACAAACAAACAAACACAGGTGAGAACATAACCTCCTCTGTGGAGATAACCACTAGATTTCTCTTCCTGCTTTTCTACGTTGCCATTAAAATGTGACTGAAACATCTTTCATTTTTAGATCATTTTTTTCCCACCACACTTGTTCACCCTCTTCCTTTTAGGCAGGTCACTTCCACTTGATTCATGCATTAGCTAGTTTACAGTTGTTATACTGTGGGTTGAGCGAGCCTTCACACTCAGTTTATGTGCAACTAGAGAAGCAAAAATCGTTTCTGCGCTGGTGGTTTAACCTTTTCTTACACTTGGCGTGATATTAACATGCAATTTGGATTTAGATTTATGTGCAATCGATAGGAATCCACATGCAAAAATCAAATCTATTGTCCTACTCAGTGTTAGCTTCAAGCAGAGTCAAGAGACCCAATTAGCTAATAAATCAAATATCTCATCAATATCCCGGCAACACAATCCTAACTAGGCCTTGTAGGTTGGGACTGAATTGACCATTTTTACCGTGAGGTATGCAGCTTGTCAGACAGCTGTTCAGCCTCCCACTGCCCATCAGTACCTCAGATCCTGTGCTGCAGTGTGCTATTTGATAAGACTGTTTAGCATTCAAGAGGAATCCTCAGCACTCAAGTACTCCCAGTATTATGCTTTTAACTCGTTCCCCCCAGAGGAGCAGGGGGATAGAGAGAGAGGAAAGAGAGGCAGAAACACAAGGATCCTTATGGGAAGAGTGAAATTTCACAGGACAAAAGCCTGTTATTGAATTCCTGTCATGATTCTTTGGATAATAACCTCCACTATCCAGCCCCCAAGATGCATTTAAAGGCTTGCGCGATCCCACTCCCTCCTGACGTCGCTGGCTGGAAGTGTGTAACTGCATACGAGCCCCTGCACCGTCCCACCACTTGCCGGATTGCCGCTGAACGCCTCTATATTGGATTAGACTTCCCGTCCCCTGAGCAGCGCTTTGAAAACATCACAGTGCATCCCATCAGCATGTGAAGTGACGAACAGCGATTTTGGCCTTCGTGCTAAAGTCAAGAAAAAGGAAGGAAGCTGCGTGCGAGCGTCGAGTCTGCGCCGATCGTCTGGCCACGGGAGCCATGATGAGGCCTGATTGCTGTGTGATTTGAGCATCCTCAGACCCACAGCTCATCAATATCCCTCGCAGCTCAGCTCGGCAACACCCTGCACTGCAGCAGGATGCAGGCATCAGCAAGATTAATATTTATCAAAGCCGTAAAAAGGCGCAGGAAGGAATTTATTCGTAACACAAAGTGGGCAGAGGCCAGAGCTCCTCCTGGTTTTCAACACAACGCCGCATTTCAGACGCAGGGAATTTTAATGATAGAAAGTAGTTTGGACAGTCGGCCAGGTTTAGTTGGGTGTCCTCTGGATTAGAGTAATTGTCTCCACTAATCTGCTGGGATTCATTAAAACGGTCAGACAGGAGAGTCCCCGCCACCAGGATTATAAAGAGCAACAGTGCAGGAGCAATGCTCTTCAGATCCAAGAAAACATGAGGGAGATTTTCTCCTGCTTGAGTCCATCCTCACTGGGCCTTCAGACATCACCTCCCTCTTTTTTCTCCTCCTCCTCAGTCTACTGAGCTGGCTGAAGACAGGATGGGACAAAACAACC
>OOFC01029533.1:5523-16382 GCA_900323345.1 Pseudochromis fuscus | reverse complement strand
ACTTATGTTATTTTTTTGTAACTATCGTATTTTCTGCACTATAAGGCGCACCTAAAAGCCTTCAATTTTCTCAAAAACCGACAGTGCACCTTATAATCCGATGCGCCTTATATATGGATCAATATTAGTTGATCATGGCTACCGTAATCAGGGGGCGTCGCTGAAGTAATAGCGGTACAAACGGTAAAGGGGAATTCCAGTCCCACTTCACTTGTGTGTGTATAAAGACCCCAAAATGGCATGAATGCACTAACTACGTGATAAAAAGTTGCACTACCTGTTGTACCTTGCTGTTGGTAAAAGATAATACTACGTCACTGACGTTACCTCAGGGGAAAAAAATAAAACAGCTGTTCATGTAGCTTTGAACTGTGACAAATGGAGTTGGAAATACATTGTTTTCAACGAAGGCGGCGCAAATACTTGTAAGAGCTACCGGTACGTATGGTATCGTATTGTGAATGGACTAACTTGTTTTGGGAGTGAACGGAGTTGTCAGAACGTTGGTTTGTTTTCTATTAATAAAGTTTGACTGACTGACTTTAGCACAGCTTCATCTAGTGGATGGATAACGCAACCCCAGCCACTACAGTAGTTTCTATTCCATGAGCCTTATAATGCGGTGCGCCTTATATATGCAAACAGTTTTAAAATAGGCCATTCATTGCGCCTTATAATCCGATGCTCCTTATAGTGCGGAAAATACGGTACGCTTTTATTTTGCCAGTTATACACTCAGTTTTTCATCCATCCTTGTGTTGTGTCACAATTTACGGTCTCACTAAAACTTTCAAACTTTCAGTCACTCATTAAGGTTTTAATCTCTTGTTTTCTCTCCAGATATCCAGGAGTACTATGAATTGTCCCTCCAGGCTGACAGCAAGCAGTCGGGGGACCATGGAGATGGTCTGAACCTTCCTGCCTCTGGTAACTTGGTAGCAGGACCTTCAGTCCAGTCACAGCCCTCTGTGAGTCCTTTGAGCCCCCAGGCTTCTGATGTACCATCCAAACCCAAACCGCTGGCCCCCAAACCCAGGTCCTTCAAGTCCCCTGCTCCTCCAATCCCATCAGGAATCCCTCCAGCAAAGCAGTCTTCCCCTACAACAGAGTCCAGTACACCTCAGTCACAGCCAGCCAAAGTCAAGTACCGTGCTCCTCTTCCTCCTGTCCAGACCATAGCCTCTAAATCAGAGACACCCAAACCACCTTCACCCTCTGGTGTCACAGTGAATAATGTAGAAACTCACCCCGGCTCCCTAAAAACATCTCTAAATGGAACAAAGTCACATCTTGCTGCCACCAGCTCTGGTGTTTCTTCTGAAACCTCGACCGGGTCCACCACCCCCGACTCCAACCTGGTGACTGTATCTGCCCTCGTCTCCAGCACCATCCAAGGCTTTATGTCTCCAACAACTCCAGACAAACCTACCTCCACCAGAACCACTCCTACTACTAGCCCAGGCCTCAGCACAGTCACAGATGCTAACCTGATCTCTCCAGCTGTTACAACCAGCAAAGACCCAGGACTGGGGAAAGTTACTCCTACTCCGAGTCCAACCAGCCCCACCCGTGGAAAATTTACCTTTAGCAGCCGCAGGCCCACAAGTCCTCTGGGGCTACCAAACAAAGGACCTCAACTTAGGTATGTCCAACAATTTATTTTGCTGAGTGCAATCTTTGGTAAGATAAGTGTACAATTTTATTGTTAGTATACCTACTGACTTTTTAACAGACTGAACTGACAAATCAATACTACAGCAATTAGCAGTTAACACCAATGATGTGGATCTTTTTCATTGTGTCTGAAATTAGAGTTACTACTAATTCTTTTTACCTGCACCATGGAGGTTATGTTTTAGCCCACGATAATTGTTTTTGTCCACTCGTTAGCAACATGGGTAGGATAATACCTTAGACTGTGTATAGAAATGGATTAAGCAAATGTCACCTGTTGGTTTGAAGCCAGGACATCAGCATTTGAACGTCACTATTTTGGATGTTTGGAGCCAGAAGTGACCATATTTGGATATGGTGGAAGGCGTGAGCAGAGGATTCAAACCCATGTACCTGAGGTCACTGCCCAAAGTGTTTGAGACTCGACTTCAACGCCCATCTGATTGGAGACCAGACCTATCGATCAAGCTAGCCATCACTAAAAAGAAGAATTAACTTTAGCTTATGACATCAGCATGACTCATGAAAAAAAATTAACCGAGTATTGTAAAATTGAAAATGACGATTTTTCAATTTAAGTTAATTAGAGCCAGAGTATTTTGGAGCTAGCATCTAGTGGCTGTTGGGAGTGTTGCACTTTTTTTCACTTCTGCATTGGCCTCATTTTTGAGCCACTTGATTCTTCCATTTCTATACAGTCTATGGATAATACCAAAGGAACAAATAATATAAAAATAAATAAATAAATGAATATTGGGCAAGATCAGAGGATGAGGTTCGGTCTGAAGTATCTGTTATAATGAGTGAATGTTTTAACAAGATAGTGTAGCTTTTTCACCACAAGAGGGCAACAGTGTTCAGTGTAAACCTTCAGTATAGCTGGATTATGTTAGTGGATGTTTTTCAATCAAAGAAATGAATAAAATGTAAATTTTAATTTGTATAAAAATGTCTTAAATTATTTACAAAACAGTGCTTCTGTTCAATAAAAATAAATGCATGTCATCCTGGTTAAGTGACTGATGTAATATGTAATACAACACTGCATTATGGAATCCAGGCACAGATAGAACAGAATAATAGCTGACAGTTTCCAGAGTTCACCTCCAGACACCTACTCTGCCTGATCTCTGTTCCCAGTCCAACCAGCCCTGGGCCGGGAAAAGTCACCTCCACTAGCCCGAGCCACGGTCCAGCCCGCTCCAGGCCACCTACGAGCCCGCTGACCCCCAACAAGGTAAGACATCTCTTGCTGTTTTTTGTGTTGGCGCCTGAGGAAACCTGCAGGATGTTTCTCTGCTGTTGATAGCAGAGTGAGATACGATCTCCTCCCCACTGAAGGTGGGTGAGAGCAGCTGGTGGGCTTCAAGAGTCGGGAAAAGACAGAAATGGGAGGTTGTGTTTTTCCTCTTTGGGACTTAGAGGAACTGCTTTAAATTTTGATTTAGGTTTCATGGACTTAAAGCTTCATCATGTTGTGACATTTTGAAAGGGTGGCTGAAGTGCTAGAAATGCTGGATTCTGAGTTGAATATCTCACATCTCTTAATGACTGGGATTTCTTGTTTGATGGTGGAATTTTATCTGGTCCCACTTTGTCATTTAGTATAAACGCTGTGGATTTATAGTAATTAGATGAGTTCACCTTGCTAATACATATACTTTATTAGGGTAAATGATACAGAACATGAAGTTTGGAATTAGTCTAGATTTCATGATTGATGTCTCGTACATCACGTCTTCCTCTTGGAAATATTTTTGGTATAAGGCAAACATTTGCTCAGTGGTGACAGCAGGTCTCCTCTTGAACCAGCATCCTGAAAGGCTGCTGGTGTCTGCAGGAGGCAGTATGAGATGGACAGGCCGTTTATACAGGCTGGCTGTTTGAACATTGGCTTACATCGCATTACATAATATGACAAGGGGAATCAATTCAGGTCAGTAACATTTTATTGTTCGGTAGAGTCAGCAGAATGAGCTCAGAGCGTTCTCGCAACTGATTTAGTCTTGTTGATCTTTTCCTAAAATAGGGATTGAATTTGTGTTTGAGTGTGTGTTTGTGTGTGTGTTTTGGGCTGTTTGACCACAGGCTTAAACTGTACACATTGTTGATTTGATCTGCTGCTGATAGGACGTACCTCTGGAAACTGTGCTGGCACTGATGTGCTGTCTTTCATGCTGAAAATGTTTTCTTTACACTGCTGTGAGTGCATCAGGCAACATTTGTCCTTCCAGTTACTGGAGTTTTGAAAACTGCTTGTGTTGTGTTAGGGTTGGTAGTAACTTCAGATATATTACTGTGGTCCTCAGGTCTTTCTAATTAACCAATAATAACTGCACACTGAGGCGATTAATGATGCTCTTCTCCATAGAAACAGTCAGACAAAAAGAGGGATTCAAGAAAAATTTAATTTCTTTATTTTATTTAACTAAAAGAGTACAAGCATAAAAAGAAACATATATATGCTCAAGTTCGAAAAATAGAAATATACTGCAGAAAACACTAAACTAAAAACCTGAGACATGACTGAATTGCTTGTCGTAGGTCAGACTCATAACATTTGCAGCGAGGTGTGCCTGCATCCAAGTCTCTTTCTACTGCTTTTGAATTAGTTTTGTGAGACCAGCTCCCCGAGAGAGTATTTTAAAATCAATTCTTTGTTTTATGGGAAGCCAGTGAAGAGATGATGAAACAGGAGTGATGTGCTCAGACCTGACATGAAGGAATTAGCAACAGCTCTCCTCTTGGCCTCCAATGAAGGGCAAGATATGATTCTGAAATAAAAACCAAGTTCAACCTTCGTTTATTGCGTAGCTGCCAAATGTGGGGCATAAAAGAAAGACAGTCATCCAATAAAAAGTATTTTACTGAGAAACTGAGCCAGTTATAATGTCCTGAAAAGTAGTGATGGAAGTTCTGTGGCTTTGATTCTGTTTTTGAAAATTAAACATTTTGGAAGTGGTAATCAAATGCATTGCTCGTTTTTAATTGTTGAACTGTTTAATCGACAAGTCTACTACAGTAGCTCGCTGTAGACTCAATAAATAATGCTCATTAGCAGAGCAGACAGATTGACAACTTTCTGTTGGCAACAAAGAGCATCAGGAGATAACCAGCAACGGGTGCAGAGCCAGAAACTAGACTGAAGTAGAGTAGGACGGATTAGGATTTGCTGCACCCAACTGTCCTTTCTCTGTCCGCTCCACAGGTCTTCTGCAGTATTACAGTATGTTACAAATACACCATCAACTGTAGTAATGTTGTGTATCTAGAAAATGTCTGCCTGAGGTGAAATCCCATCTCTGTGTGAAGCTTCAAGCTGCATGTGGAGCTCCGATTTCACCAAAACCACACAGTCAAAGTTGAAAGTAGAGCATCCATTGCTACACCGCTGTTATTATTCACTCAGTCTAACCCCCCCCCCACTCCTGCCAAACAGAGACCTGACCTGATAAAACAGCAGAGAGTGGAGTGTGTGTAGTTTATGAATTTGTGTGTGAGCTTATGTCTGTGTATACATGTCTGTCTGCGTGAGTGTTTGCCTGTGCATCCATGTGTGTGCGTTTCTGCGCCTGTCTCTAGATGTTTGCCTGCTTTTTTGTGTGTGCTTCTGTGTGTGTGCGTATGTGTGTGTGTGTGTGTGTTGATATATATTCTGAGCCATGCACTCTCTGAGGTCAAAATGTGGCTACCAGCTGCCATAAAACGAAGACAGCAGCTGGAAAACAAGAGGGCGGGTGGAGGTGCACCCGGACAGCTGCCATGTTTCCAAGTCGGCCTCTATTTTAGCGGAGGAGTCCTTTCTGGCTGCTCTGATGAAAGGACAGGTGGAGATGACTTGAGAAAAAGGGAGGAGAGAGAGATTGAAGGATGAAAGGAAAGGAGGAGACGGAGACAGGCAGACGGCAGAAGGATGCCACCGACAGCAACAAGCGGCTGAGTGGTGGAACGGGAAAGTTGCAGCTGGAAGATGTTTTGGTGAAAGTTTGCCGGTCGGACTGGTGAGGATGGACTGCATCTGTATCCTCACTACCAAGGTGAGCAGAGCAGATTCGAGCAGAGTGGCAAAGGAGACAACACAAATCAGAGCACCGGGTGTGACAGTGTAGTCAGACAGCATCAGATCAGATTTTCTCAAAAATTAAATTCAGGTTTTATGAATGAAGGGACGTTTTCTCATTCTGTGCAGCAATTTCTTTGAAGCTTTTTGTTGATATTGTGTTTCTGATTGTCCTCACTTGATCTCTCTGATGGTGAAGTGTCATCAAGGTAGTGTGAGAACTCTGGGATTTCCAAATGAAGCATTTCATGATCAACTGCATGTTTAGTCAATGATGGGAAACTAAGTGCACCTGCTCACAATTAGCCCTCTCAAAGTGGGAGCAGGTTGCTTATTGTACAGATGGCTCGTCGTAATTTGTGAATGAACAGCCTATAAGGTGATATCTTGGAGGAACAGGCTGTGCTCTAGTGAAGCGACTCTGATGGGAATGCCGAGCTGTTGCTCAGCTGTTGGTCTGACAACATGTGACACCCAGAGAGACGTGAAACTGGGTTGATAGGACACACACTTCAAAAGTCTTGACGGGCTGGCTCTGTAGGTAGATGCACTGGTTGACTGAATGACTGGTCTCGAGGCAGGAGAGAAAACTTGGCTTAGAAAACTAGGCTGGCAAAGTTAAGCACATACATTATGCACATATGTGCATGTTTAGAAATGCATGGCCCATTTAAAAAGCTGCAGAACTAGTGTCAGCTGGAAAAGGCTTCTCACCCTCATGTCATAATGATGGATGGATGGAGAGTAAAACTGCTTTGATTAGAGGAGATTTGCAAATGCTACAGTGTGAAATGTATGTGAAGTGTGAAGGCGCCTATATACATGGGGGAACAAATTCACTCATATAATGTGTTGTTGACTACGGAAGCCCTAAAAGGACATGGTTAACTATATTTTTATTTTCTTCATTTTCCTGTGATAACGAGATAATTTCAGTGGTTTTCTTGAGATCTCGAGTTATTTTTCTCGTTATCTCGAGAAAACATAGTTCGTTTTTTTTTTTCAAAGAGTATAGGATACATTATCTCGTTATCTTGAGAAAACCAAGGCCGTTTTCTGGCGATCTTGGGAAAAAAACAAAGTTTGTTTTCTCGAGATAAAGAGAAAAATAACTCGAGATCTTGAGAAAACCAATGAAATTACCTTATCACGGGAAAACTGAGAAAATATAGTTAACCACGTCTTTTAGGGCTTCTGTAGTCGAGAAATAACAGAAAACATGTTATTCTTGTTGACACAGTGGTAATAGAGCACCTTCAGGACAGTCTTACCTCAAAGACTTTGGTGTTTTTGCACGAACTTGAAAGTAGTTGTGTGTGGATTTTTAATTTGTCACACCTTGTCAGTTGCTGTTTGTTGGATTGTTGTAAAGTAACTGTATTTGTGTTAGAGGGAGACTGCCTGTTATTAAATTGCTTCACATCTTCAGTTTCTCTTGATCATGCTTTATTTGTCATGAATTCTGCTTAAGTCAAGTTCAGACAAACAAACTTCACAAGGTCTCTGTTGGGGTGCTTCCTCTACAAAACTCATCACAGACAAGTTACACTAAGTGCAAGAGTTTTTTTCTCCTAAGTGATACACAGGTCACAGAGAAGGTCATTGAAACAAAGTCATGATTTTGTTTATATCCTGTTAACTTCCTGGTCCAACTCCTCCTCTCTAACTCTCATTGTTTTATCCTAGAGCTGCTCAAACTAGAAAAGCAATTGGATGTTAGGAATGTATCTGGAATATGAAATGAGCTGGGATTGGCTCCCAGAGCTGACGAGAATATATGACCAAGCTGCTCAAAGGTTTTTCTGAGCCTGGAAAATCAGCTAAAATCTTGTCGTCTTTCAGAGCTTGGCTTTAGGTGATTTGAAAAATATTATCTGCATGATGAAGAAATGCGTTTACCATTAGATCATCCCACCGCCACAGGAGGAAGTACTCTCTGGTTGCCAGCTAATGGACTTGTTTATTAGGAATTAATTATTAGGAGCATGATCTTCTGCCATGCTGTGTAACACGGGGATTTGAACAGAGAATGAAACCAGTGTGAATAACTATTGCAAAACTTCTGTTTGCAACGTTTGCCTGATTTCGCCTTCAAAAATAAGCTGCGTGGTCTTTTCTGACAAGGAAATTTGGTGAATAATAGAAAGTGCACACACGCTCACACCCACTAATAAGTTTGCAGTCTTTTGGCAGATATACAAACAGACTGCAGGGACTCCATCTCACATTCATCTGGTTAATCTTGTTTATCTCATTAAGATAATGGATTAGAAAACAGAGGGTCTCCCCTGAGCTCAGGACTGCTAGATTACCACCGCAGAATGTTTCACTACATCCTCTCTTCTCATCCTGCATGATTAATTTTGTTTACCAGCCTCTCTTTAGCTGTATTCGTTATCAATTACAAAACAAAAAAAGTCTGACGCACAGGTCGGTCAGTTTGGCTGCAGCTCGCAGTGACTTGTAATAACTAAATGAACATCAAGGGTGAAGATAGAAGTTACATAAAACAATGTTAATCTGTAATAGGAGTGAACATGTGCAGTAATGTTTGCACTAGTCCTGCTGATGTCAAGAAAACAATCATGTCAAGTGTCATGTGTGTATAAGAACACTTTAAAGGATGCAGGAAAATAATACTTAGCCAGTTCTCAAACTATTTCCTCTTAGTGTGTGAAGATTGTTGGTAACGTTATATATACATATGCTACGTTATATCAGTATTATATCCGCTCTGTCCTTCCCAATCCTATCATCGTCTCTGATATATCCAGTTTTAAATCCCACCCGGGTCTTATCAGTGTGCAATTGTTGTTTGCTCTTACTGAATGTCACTGGCCTCTTGTGCACCACGAGAGCAAGAGTCTCTCCTAAGAGGCTTACCTTAGGCTGCTAATAGACTTTACAGAGGTGGAGCTATTTTCAGATGGACAAAGATGCAAGAAAGAGAGGGAAAAAATGACAGAGAGACACTTGAAGACAAAGGGTTGGAGAGAGAGAGAGAGAGACATAGAGAGAGAGACAGTGAGTTCATTGCATACCTAGCATTGGTGGGCTGCTTCACTCACTTTTTCCCCCCCAAAAAACTCTGCTGTGCTGCATCATTCCACCGATCCATCCATCTGTGCAACTGTCCAGCTGGCGTTATGATGTAACTATGAGGAGAGGTCACGGCTGACAAATTAATCAACGGAGAAGGCATGAGAGGACAGAAGAAGAGAGAGAGAACTTTCCCAAGCAGCTGCAGGACAACTGAGTCCAGATACTTGCATCTGCATTAGGACTAGCACAGCGATGTAGGACCTCTGCCACAGGTCGGCTCGCTTCATGACACCCCTGGGCAAAGGTCAACCCTGTTAACTCTGTATGATCTGCACTGGTGGCGGTGGTGGTGGTGGTGAAGAGTTGGACTAAGTCTCTGGATTGCTGTAGTATATCTGACACACCTGCTACACGAGGGTGGAAATGGACCACTGCAACTCTGCAACTTCAAACAATGTAACGTATATTCACTCATTTTAATTGCAGTTTATCTTCTGAAAACACTCTGGATCTTGTAGGTGTGGTAGAGAGCACTGTTTTTGCATGCACAATTTATTTTAAGCCTTGTTTTAAATCAAACAAAGGTGTGTTTACATGGTGTCTGCGTGTGTACACTGTACATAAAGCACATATTTTGTAATCCTTATGTAAATACACATTACAACAATATTTTTGCATGTGTGTTTTCACAGTATCTGGCCACTATCTGTCTGTTTTTAAACTTGTCTAAGGTAAATTATCGGCTGCAATGCTCATTTTTCATTGGTAAAGGATCCTCCCAAATGATCTTGGATCCGTATCAGAGGTGCTGGGAGGCACAGCGGCTGGCGGACCACCAAGAGAAGCTGAGTAATTAAGAGGAATTAGTCCAGGGTCAGAGGTGATGACTTTAACATTAATGACAGCTGCGTGCTAAGGCTGCAATCCCTCTAGTGGCTATGGTCTGCAGCTACCTCTGTTTGAATTGTGACAGGCTAAAAACGAAACTAAGCTCCTATAAACTGCTGAAAGACACTAACTTCACTTATACACACTGAGATTTTTCACAGTTCATATCAAGTCACTTTGTTTGACAAAAAGGTGAAAGAGATTAGTTACTGAAGGTGGCCCAAAGCTAGCTAAGTGGAGCTGTTTCTCAGCCCAAATCCATCCAAGTCTCCATCCCTGAAACCACAGCCAAATCCAAAGTCTTTGGCAAGCTCACATTTGGTCACAATCAGTCCAACTTGTCTGATTACAAGGCTCAACTGTGAAGGAAGGGACTGAGCAGTGTTAATTCACCTGTCTGAAAGCCTTGTGAACAAGTGTAGCTGCTGTTGTGTGATTGAAGACGGTTTTTCATGTCTACACAAAACCCGGTTGTGTCGTTGTGACCCGGTAACTGTGCAGCAATTATTTCTTAAACACTGTAATGACCAGGTCAAGCTAACAGGCTGTGAAGCTAACAGTAATTGTTCTGCCACTGTCATGCTTGGGCACGACCAGAGCAGCTAATCCCATTAAGCAAATGACTAATCTCTGTGAAGCTAGACGCACATACACACTCATATAAAGAGACCAACTTTTACACACACACACACACACACACACACACACACACACGTAGACAACAAGCCGAGAAACTGAGTTAATTTCAGTTCAGTTTAGTTGTGTCACTAAATCTACAACAGAAAATTGATTAATGACCCGCTGACCGTTGTTTACCAGTTTAGTTCTGATTAAGGCAGAAATTTGTAAAAAATGTTTCCCCTCTCTGTTGCTACTGGTAGTATAAATCAAAAAGTGCAAAAAATAGTGACAAAGCTGTTTTCTTAAAGACAATATATGGCCCACAAACCGTAGTCTGTATATAGAAATATCAAAAATGAGGCCAATGCAGGAGTGTACAAAGGTGCAGTACTCCCGACCGCCACTAGATGCTGGCTCCAAAATGACTTCAATTCAAAAATCATCAATTCAATCATGAAATACTCAGTCCATACACTTTTTCCACAAGTCATTCTGATGCCATTAGCGGTGGTAAGTACTTCTTATCAGCGATCTGGTTGTCCACCTGAAAAAAAAAAAAAAAAAAAAAAAAAAT
>OOFC01029532.1:0-12861 GCA_900323345.1 Pseudochromis fuscus | reverse complement strand
ACCAGGTCTCTGGAGCTGGAAGTGTGCGAGAACGAACTGCAGCGGCGCAAGAGCGAGGCTGAGCTGCTCCGGGAAAAAGTGGGCCGGTTGGAAGACGAGTCAGCGCGGCTCCGCGATACTCTGACCAATCACAGTGGACACACCTCGCTACCTGGAAATGCAACCATGAAGGGGCAATGTGTGAGCCTCTCTCTTCAACAGGGTAGAGTTGTGGCAGGAAGGGGTGGTCCCAGTCCATCTGTGTACCGCGATGGAGAGGAGACTCATCTGGTGTGGGGAGGAGAGAGTGACGAAGCCAAGGCTCAGAGACAAAATGCAGAAACATTGTTGGGCCTCAGACAACAGGTACATGAGTTTATCTGCACCTTCATGTATGGAGGAACATGAAAGAGTTCAATGGTGCCTAGTGTAGTTAAGTATAGAAGTACTTAATATTTAGACGAGCCTTGGTTTTAATGTCTGCTTTGTACTTTGCTTTAACTAAAGATTGTAATGAAGGATGTTCAGTGGAGTTTGTAGAAGAGTAATACTTTGTATTGATACTTCAATAAACACGAAACATCTTTCGCCACTAAATAGTAGTTTTTCTTCTTTCAGGTGGATAGGCTGAAGGCAGAGCTCATCTATGAGAGGAGGACTAGTGAGGAACAACTGTCACGATTTGAGGATGAGAGGAGGGTGTGGCAGGAGGAGAAGGAAAAGGTATTTTCTCCTCCTATTTTCCTTTAATTCTTAGTTTATTATTCAGTTTCACACGTCATCCTCCTTCACTGTTTACTTATGTACTGTTTTCATTTTATCCACCCAGGTCATCCGCTACCAGAAGCAGCTGCAGCAGAACTACATCCAGATGTACCGTCGCAACCGCGACCTCGAGCGAGTGATGAGGGAGCTGAGTTTGGAGCTGGAGAACAGGGACATGGAGGACTATGAGGTCCACAGTGGCAGCAATGACATCCACTTTGAGGAAATCACTGCCACTGAGATCTAAACACACAATTACAGTAATATGTGCACAGAAACGTGGAAACACAACTCACAAAAGATGTAAACCAAACATTGAACCCTGGGCCAAATACTGCACTACCTTCAACATGGCTTTACCTGGACCATTGAGCGAGCACTCACCACTCGTCACTGTCAAAAGGGAGATCTCTCAAAGGTGCATTCTTACTTCCTGCTAGCAGAGATGTACTCCAATAAATACTTATAAAGTGTCTCCCACTGCGCTCTCAATGGGTTTTATTCCACTACAAAGCCAGCACAAAGACCTTTTTCCTTCTGTTGGAGCAAAAGCAGTGAAAACAAGTGTTTCTTTCTCAGACCACGTTCAAATCAGGGTATTGAAAATCGATGGGATCTTAACGCAAAAAATGTTACAGACACACAGAGCAATCTGGTCACAGTTTTCTCCGTAGCACACAATGTTGAACACCCCGCCACCAGCATGCATGTAATCATGCATCAATACAGCAGTCTAATCAATCGTCACCACCGCTGGCTACTAATGACGACCTCATCATCCGTCCAAACTGTGCTCATTGGCGACACAAACAAACCCTTCACCAGTCCTCAAAGTAACTGTCAGTGGAAGATATCGCTTAGTAAAAACTTTTATGCTGTTCACAGTGCCATCCAAATGATAAACAAATATGAATATTATATTGTTTTGGAGGTATTTTCTCAGCAGTGTGTATTTGAAAAGGAATGTATTGTGACTCATGACTCCAGAGACATGCAGTTTAAATGATCATCACTGGTAATGAAAGAATCTGTTCACCATGAGAAACATGGTTTCATTTTGCACAACTTTCCTGCTTTCTTTTGTTCAGGACACAAACTGTTTTCTTGTGAATCAAATCAACAAATACAAGCAAATTTTATTTTCACGTTGGTTTCTTTACATGTGGACATCCTATTCTGTCATTTCCCAAATCACCGAGGACACAGAAACACAACAGTCAAAGGAAATGCTTTGTTTGAACTCTGATTGTGTTTTCTAGACCACTGGGAGTCTCGCTGTTCGGCTCGATCGAAGTGTCAACTCGTTGACAGTGCAGCAAGCTCTGACAAGAACATTTATATTTTACAGTTATTTAGCACTAGCAGACTGTAGCATGGCAGATATCACCAGGATTCTGCCGACAATTCTCCCCTTTCACTGTCTTTTTCTGACTTTGTCTTTTATGTTTGCTCTCTCTTTCTGCTTCTTACACAACTATTTTTATAATGGCAAAAAAGCATCTCAGCGGTTGGTATCAGGAAACTAATAATAGAGCATATTTACAGTATTACAGTTTGGTCGTGATGTCACAGAGATTTAAGCCAGTGTTTTACCCGTAGGCATGCTTATTCAGAGTTTCCATTTACTCCCCTTCACTCCCATTAGTGCTCTTTATGTAGCTCTTGGCAACCCAAAGCCAAATAACACTTTGAAAGTCTTCCTAGTCCCTCTCTAGACTATAAACTTCACTGACTGCTATACAGGTAGTGAGACCGGCATGTCTGCATGTCTTTGTTATATGAGATTTGAGAAGAAGCTGGTTCAGGTAACGGTGAGATGAGAGTTTGCAGACGCAGTAGCTCCAGCGCGGCAAGTCTTCAAGGCACGTCGGCTTTTGAGGCCCTAAATATAAACCAGCGAGGAGCATGTTGACGTTTGAAGCTGTGGGTTGCTCTGCTCTGTTCCCTCACATTATATGCAGGGCTGTGTATAACACTGAGCATGGCGGTAATGGGCTGCTGAGAACTTTTATTTTGCAAAGAGTCTATATCGAGGAATAATAGTTAAATGGAAATCTATATAATGGAGGAGATGTTGTATATTTTTTTATATATAGCACCCGAAGATATTTTGTTGTAGTACTGGTATAAGTGTGGGTTCATGTATATTGCATACCAATATTTCAAATGATGGATCAATTACAAATGGAGGAGGCAGCATAAGAAAAGTGCACCTAATACTGTAATGCATGAAAATGTAATGTTTACAATATATCATCTGTGTGAAAAACCGTTCGTTCTAATGACCAAACTTTGCAGGTGATAAAACTGAAGGGAGCGTTTACTTTAGGCTCAGTTTTGCTCGTTGTCTCTCCATTGTGATTGATCTTTCACTTGATTATCAGTATCATAATATCACACCGATCCATGTCGTCTTTGTTGGGTTTTGTCACGTCATTCATTTATAAGTGCATGAGATATATTATTTTGAGACTTCTTCCCTAAGTTGAAGTCTGACCTGATGCAAACCAAGATAGTGTTATGTTTCCTATACGTGGAAATTTAGTTAAATTTGATCGGGTTATATTTTGCATGACATTACCACATTCACTGTGGTTTAAGAGGTATTTAACAGAATGCACTGTGCATATATTATTGAGGTAAAGCCATGGGAAGTGACTTTGAATGGAATAAGATGTGTTCGTCCAACCACATTCACTTTTGTTAACCAGACCTAGACTGTTACTTACTCACCACAGGTACACAATAACAACAAGCACAGGCGTTGCAAAACAAACTGACTCACTCACTGAAAACTACTGTGTGCATCTTGGACTTCCATTTTTTCCCTTCATATCTCAGTTCTCCTCATTGTTGCATAACAGTTCTCTGTGTAAATATGTAAAACACTAAATAGTATAACAGAGTGACATTGTCTTTTATTTAGACAAAATATCTATTTCAAATGTAGCCACTGTGACTAGACCAAAGCAGCGTAACACATTTCTTTTGTGGCATTTTTTTTCATCCTTTTGTGTGTATTTTTTTATGTTTGCTTACGTTGTCTCTTCATTAATTCATAAACTATGTAGTTGTCCATGTATATTTTTATGTGTACATTTCTTGTATAAATGACTGTTTTTAATTAAAGAACAAGTTGTCACACCTTAAAGTAACTGGTCATTTCTTTTTTGTCTGAACACATATTCTATGTGAGCAATCTGACGTACTTTGTAATAACTCAGAGGCGTACACATACTCTGTTTGATTTTTACAATTTAATAGCATGCCAGACTATAAACATTTCACCTTGAGCTTTTCTAGCACTTATTAAAACCAAGCTGGAGTAACATTTCATCAGTGTTTCCCCCCCTGGCCATCTGCAGAAGTAAGGCACTATGCACACTATGTTCTCCTGCCCATATCTCTTCTACCCTACTTTGATTTAAACTGTGCCACCGGCCTCCATGTCCTGCATTTCTCATTGACATGTTTTTCCAACTCCTCCACATGTCTGCATAAGCTCCATCCACAGCATGGTGTAATTAAGCCTCTAAAGTGGCGGCTTGCTCCAAAGCACAAGCACTTCTGCCAGAAAAATGCAGCACAAAAATACTGAGCAGCAATTTGTAATAATCCCCCCCAGACATCCTCTAAACCCAAACTATCAGTTTTGACATAATACAGGGGTTTAATCTGGGTATAAATCTATAAATCTCATAACGCAGCCTGGGGTAATCTCCCCCTGGCAGGGCTGCAGGGCTGCTGGGCTGAGATGCTCCAAGTTAAAAGTGCATGCAGACCACTGGCTCCACAATCAGACAGTGCTCAGAGGTCACGGCAAGGATGCCATGTGTTAAACAGTGGCACAATTTTAACCAAGGATGAGTTCATGGATCACAAAACACCTTTTAGAAAACAGTAGTTAATGTGCAACGTATGCAATTGGTAAAATGTTTGCTAAAAACATTAAGAATGTTATAAAAGTCATACAATTGCAACATATGGGCTTCATCTTTCATTTGATCATAGCAAAAGTGGTTTATAACAAGCTTTATCTTGAATATGCAGCTGTTAAAGTCTTAAACCCAGCTCCAACTTTTCTTTCTGACATATTTCCTGATATGTCTTGTCACAGCTCTGCCTTTGATCTTCTCCACTGTGACCGGATGTCTACCTGTCCCATATTTCTTCCTCTGTGGTGAATCCTGTAGTTCACTCAGTCCCACAGGAGTTGCAGGTTTTGTTGTCCTTCATGCCCGAGCAGGAGTCTAGCTGTGAGGCACATAAAGGTTAGTCGGCAGGTCTCGTGGGGCTGGTTGGGGCGGTAGGGACCTTAGGGACCTTGACCACAAAAACCATCGGGTCTTTGGCCTTGTTGCTGAAAGCACGGCGAATTACGTCCACTGCGTGCTGATGAGTCACTCCCTGAAGAGACTCTCCATCCACGGACAGCAGCTCATACCCAGCCTGCAGATGCAAACATGTGTAAAAGGGTAGGTTATACATGATAAAACACACAATAACATTTCATAAGATTTGTATTTTACAGAAATTTATATCTTTATATGTTTCCTCCCACTCTGTGTTTCTGTGTCGTTTTTCACAGCAACATTATGGACAGTTTCCATAAATCTGCAGTGATTGTGTCCTCTAGTGAGAATGTAATTTATGCCAGAGAGAATTGGGACTCTCCCATTACTTTAATATATTCACACTGAAGGCTGTCACTAGTGCACACATAAAGTTTCCCCTTCAGCACAAGGTTACTGAAAAAGAGAACATACACTGAGACAAGCACACACACACAGACACACACAGAGTTGGACCATTTGCTCGATGTTTCCTGCAGGATGCAAGGACAGAGTGGCAAATCTTTGGAGCCCCGAGGAGAGGAACTTCCTCTGATGTCATCAGCATTTGTCGAGGATGCACCTGCCTAATGTGCTCAACCTCAGTGAAGGTTAGAAACACAACACACAGAAACACACAAGGCCAACGGCCATTGTTGTGCCTCTCTGATCACATCTTTTTTTCCCTTTCCCTTTTCCTTTCCAGTCATTAGACACAAATAGATTATTTTCTCTTCTCTACATTCTGTACCAACTCTTTCTATCTATTATTGTTCAAACACATCTGGCTAGTATAGGAGGAGGTCACATCTGTGCTGCCCTGTGTTTGTCACGACAGGTTTCTTACAACTCACCAGACAGCATGGTGTTCACCGATAACCTTACAGCCTTCCGTGTGGACAGTATCAAAAGATTTACATCCATTTAACCAAAGAGGAGATTAAAAAGTGCGTTTTCATTTTTGAAAAGTAATTTATCTGAATTAAATAGATCACAACCTAATCTGCCCCATCCTCTTTACGGCCATTTATGGAGCGCTTTTATGAGTTTCCCTCTTCTCTAGCCAATTGCCATCATGCTCCAAAAATAACATGGCCTGTAAAAATGACTACTGCTGGCACGAGAGGATCTGTGGCCAAATAATTTTAGCTGGAGTATTTAGCTGAGGAGAGAAGTATTATCTCTGTTATATATTTCAAACAAATATCACTGGTCAATCTCATTAAAATTGTTAATAAAGCTACCAAAAGCATGCACACTCATTTATCTTGAACTGGACTAGCTGATACTTGTTCTCCTCAGGTTTTGAGATACATCTCTGAAACATCTTCTGAAACCTCATCACAATGTTGTTGTCAAATATTTGGAAAATTACTATCTGATTTGTACGTTAACCCTAATCATGATGTACATCTGATGCGATTACAAGTTTTAGGGGTGTTTGAAACACTCATCTATCCAAATTTCCACTGGTAAAGTCAGATGGCAGCATCTAATGAACAGAGAAGTATGTGTATATATGACCACACATACACAAAACAACATTCTTCATTGCTTATCATGTGGGTCAACGGAGACAGGATGCATGTTAGCACTGAGCTGCCCCGGTCTCACTTCCCTCTGCAGAGTAGGGGGAGATAGCACTGAGGCCATGGAGCTGATATGGACGAGCTGACATGCTTTGCTGGGAGGTGTGAGGTGGAGACAACAGACAGGGTGCAAGCAAGAAGCCATGCCTCTGAGTCGGAGCCAAGTGAACATCAACTTGTCTATTGTTAACCATGCTAGAGGCATGGTTAAAAACAGAAGGGTAATGACATAGTGCTGGTATTTCACTTGAATCTACCACTGGGGTCTAGATGGAAATATCTCAACAATTAGTAGATGAATAACCAACAACTCATAACCACATTTGGTGCAGTCATTCATAAACCCCAGAGGAAAAATCCTCCACCATGAGGTTTGCAGTTTTTAGTGAAAAAAAAAAAAACCTCAACAATTATTCTGGCCGTTATCATAAAATTACAAACAAACATACATGTATCTTTTTGTGATCATCTGGCTTTAGCAGGACCATGAGGTCTAATCTTTAATTAGTCCTAAACTTAATAAATGAGTGAATGTCAGCATACTATCTTGTGACATTAAGATAGTTAACATTATGTACCCGCTTAGTATCATTATGTTAGACATGTTAATATGAGCATCTATTAGCAGACAAATGTTTTCTATAAATAAGTCTTTGCCCCACTATTGTTTTTCCTTTTCCATCTTTTTCTTGTTTATTTTTCCTGGTCCAAGATTACTTGCATAGCATGTGTCTCTGCTTCCGTACACATACAGGGCCCATAACAGGGAATCCTTCACATTTGAAATGCTGAGAAGATACTGGATCCACCTGATGTTTGACACTAATGAAGCATTACACCTGAGTAGTAGCTGTCAATTGATAGCTTGCAATTAGGAAACATGCAAATTGGCGAACAACAAACACTTGTATTGATTAGTAATCCTCTACTGCAGATATACTTTCTGGAGAGACTTTCATCTCCTGCTTAAAAAAACACTTCTTTTCATGTCGTTCATACTCTTGTTGTCTTACCGCTGTACCTGTATCTCTAAAGCTTAAAGAAATTAGCCTGTAGTTAACTGTTTTGAATGAGTGTGTGTATCATGTGTGTTAAAGTGCACCGGGCCAAGATCACCAATGACTGTTAAGTTACTGTGCAGGCAATATATTACCAATACATTAGCAGGCCAGCACCCATGTACCTCATCAATAATGGAAGCAATGGGCTACTTGAGATGGCTCTCCACTCATCTCCACTCCACTCCTCATTGCACACCTTCAACCTCTCTGTGAAAGGCACGCTCACTTAAAGTAACAACAACTCATAACCACAGGACAGAGGTCTGACAGGTACTTACAATTCACCACATAAAGAATGGACAGCAGATGTGCTTCAAAATGAGGTGTTATGAAGTTCATTCTCAGCATTTAAATACATTTCCTACCTTTTCCTCAAACTTCAAGGTTAAGAATCATAATTTTTCACAGCTTTGCCACTAAACTAAAACCCATATTTGTAAAATATTGATGTGTTGTGGATGCTCACTTTCAGAGCCTCATTGGTAGATGCAGCTCCTCCTGGAAAGATTTTCTCGATCTTTATCATGGGCTGAACCCTCGACTCCATACCTCCAGAGATACTGATACCTGTAAACACACAGGGGAATTTTAAAAAATAATAAATTGAGGGTTTGCCTGACAGTACCAGACTCCTGTATTGTTACTGGCCAGTCAACAGTAAAGCATTTAACTTAAAAGTGCCTTTTAGTTTAGTAGTAAGTGAAGCCCTGACCTCTACTGGTGATGTAATGGTCATTCAGCAGTTTGTATTACATGTTGCTGGATTAGTCAACTGTTTTAAATGCTGATAATAAAACATTTCTGAAATAAATTCATTTGAAAAATATATCAAAGTATAAAATACATATATTTTTTAAATTTTATTTACCCAATGACTGCTTGGCCTTGGAGATGGTCAAAGTGGTGATTTCATACTCCTCAGGTGGTAGAGTTGCCCTTCTTTTTACTCCATGACCGTTCACTGTTTGTGAATGTCCATTCACACGCTGACCACTCCTTCTGTCTATGGATGGGCTTTTCTCTCGTTGAGGATCAAATACATCAGCCAGAGGGGTCCGTCCTCTTCGCTGTGAAGGAACGCGTACGCTGACCTCGGTGTAGCCCTCCTGCCTGTTCTGCCTTTCGTCTATGCTGTCAGGACTACCCTCCCTTCTCCCTCTCGCACGACCATTCCTGACCGGCGACCTCCCTCTTTCAGGAACCACATCAGTCACGGACAGAAAAGAGACCTCGTCGTACCTTGCCGCCCCGTTCTCACTCCTGCTCGGGGAGCGGTGCGGTTGGCGCCCACGTTGGGTGCTGTGTGGTGATTCTGTGAGGAGGAAGCTGTGAGTGGGCGAGGGGCTCAGAGAGCGAGAGCGCAGAGTGGACGATGCATAATTGTCCACAGGTACATCCAGCAGAGGTGTAAAGGCACGAGACGGTGGCAGATGGCCCGACTGCTGGCTGGAGAACCGCAGTCTATCCAACTCCTCGATCAACTGACGCTCCCTCTGTGTGTCCTGGACCGGCTGGAGGTAGAATCCCCCCCTGTAGTCTGGACAAACATTAAAACTGCAAGTTACAGTAAACGTGAAACCTGATTGTGTCTTAATGGCTTCTGAATGAGGAAAATACTCAAAGCCTCTATGTATTGTTAAAGTGTCACACATGCCAGTGCTGCATGTCCTTTCTGTAGGCCACAGTGGTCAGATTTGAACTATACTCTAAATCAAGTTTCATCTTATTTATCTCTGCAAGAGCAACCTGCTTCATTTCTTCTGGGTTTAAAATACTGAGCCCTCTTAGAAATCATTACATAATCTTTTTACCCTGGAAGATAAAGCTGCTTTCTGAGAAAAAGCTTTGAAACGCTGCTGTACATGGTCTGTGCAGCAGCAGAGAGCGGGCAGACACAGTAAAGACCTCGGCAGCTGGTGGAGACCAAAATCAAGCCAAAAGAAAGGAAGTATTAGCCTAAGAGTTTACCACATAAACTTGTTGAAATAAAGTTAACAAATCAGTTATTGCAGGTTTAAATTGTAGGCAGCTACATGACAGTAGTGAAACATCATAGTAACAGTTGCTGCTGGCGTCTATGCAAGTGGGGGAAGAAGAACTACTATCTTCTAAACAATAAAGAACAAACTTTCTTCTTCCTGCTTTTATAATGTTGACCCTTTGACCCCTGACCTGTGACCTCAGAAAGTGAAACGACTGCAGCCCGTCTAAAGTGAGATGGTATTGATTGTGTCTTAATGACTCCCAAATGAGGTAAATGCTCCAAGCGTCTTTGTATTGTTGAAGTGTCACACATGCCAATGCAGCACGTCTCAGTCCTTTCTGTAGGCCACAGAGATGTAACACAAGCCTCTGCTTCAGCACAGGCATAGGAAACCCGAGATATTGTGTGCATGCTGGTGTGTGTGTGTGTGTGTGTGTGTGTGTGTTTGTGTGTAAATGTGTTTTATATGAGGTTGGGAGGTGAGTTGGCATGTGTGAATGGTATGCCAGGGACAGGATATCGTGTGTATGTGTGTGTGTGCAGGTGTTTGAGTCTGACACTATGAATATGAGATGAGGCTGGAAAGAAGTGATGTGAGGGATGAAGAGGAGAGACAAAAGGTGAGAGGTTTAAGCCCCTTATGTTTCTCATATTCCTGTGGATTGAGAGAAAAGCCACCAACCAGACAGAGTGAGTCAGATAAAAAGAGGTGAGGTCTAGAAAGACAGAGGGTGAGAGGAAGGAAGAGATACAGCCCATGTACCTGGGATTGGGGTGATGAGGTGACGGCGAGGAGTTCCACTGCGAGGGGAGCGAAGAGCTGGAGAACACACTGAAAAGAAATAAACCAATGAAGTGATCACACACAACTTTTTGAACTTCTATATGTCTGACTGTTGTTTTTATTCTGTCATGTAAATGGAACATTGTGTATTTATGTTAAGCTGAGTGAATGAAGAAAATCAGTAAAATGATGATAAGCACATTCATTTGCTTACAAGAGCGACTCTTGAGAATGTGATACGCCTCCAGCTCAAACGGCATGACCATGCTGTCGAAGTGACCCAACTCAGTGGTCGGTATCAGCATTCTGCAGTAGATATAATCACACTCAGTCAAATGTATTCAGACACAAATTAACACATACTTTAGATACAGTGTATATACATATAAAACAGTGTTATCCTCAGTGTGTCTCACCGTATTTCTCTGAGAAGAAGCAGTTTCTCTGGTCTGTCCAGAATTGCCAGAAGTGGACGCACTAAATCCTCAATCACAGTGTCAGACAAAAACTAGGGAAAGGGAAAGAAGAATAATACATTGATACACATCAAGATCAGCTTACTCATCAAGGAGGACTACTCAGATAATAAAAACTGTTATGTATTGTCTTCTGTGACTCTGAGGGGAGTTTTCAAGGTTGGAAACATCCTGGCTTGTTCTTGAGAGTTTTAACAGAAATTCTACATTACAAACACAGTGTGTCAGCTTTGAAAGAAGTATGCATTTACTGCAGAGGGGTCTCAGAGAGGTCTCATAAAAGACCATAAACTGTATTTAGAAATGGACCAGGATAACGTGGAAGCACAAAAAGTGCAATACACCCACTAGAAACTCTGGCTCTGACTGACTTCAATTAAAGCCTTTTTACATCATGAAATTCTCAGTGGAGATGTTTTTTTCCACAAGTCATTCCAGTGCCATTAACTAAAGTTAATTCTTATTATTAGTGATCTAGAGGTCCATTGGCAAAAATGAAACTAAAATAAAAATTCATAGATATTAGGCTTCAAAAAGAGCAATATTTAGGCGCATGGTTAGATTGATCCAATGAGATTGAAGACTAAAGTTGAGCCTCAGGTTGACCTCAGTGACCTCAGGTTCAAGGGTTAGACTCTTACAAATATGGTCACTTCTGGCTCCAAACAACCAACACGTTCAAATACTGATCGGTTCAAAACACCGCAAACCAATAGGTGAAGTCCTTCGTCAATCAATTTCTATATACAGCCCAGGTGCATTGTGGGGAAGGTGGGATTAACTGTTTTTATCTTTTTTTAGCCTCGCTGATACTTGATACTAAAAGTCAGGATGTCTTTCAGAGGACGATGCATTTCCATGATTGGGAGTTAGGCTGTCTCCTGATATGCTACATGTACATTAAATATTCACTGGTCCAGGAACTTCCCTACACACTCTTTTCTCTTTCCAGTGGTGTTTAATTACTGTATCAACACATAAGTCTCACTGTGCTCTTGGTAGACTTGATATCCTGGCCAAAGAGAAGATATTTTTTGGAGTGTAAGATGGGCTGAGTAAGACAAAAGGATCAGACGATGGCTGATATTTGATCCTAATCATAAATGACAGGCTAAATCCGTCTTTTGTCACAGCTGCTGCCAGACACATCTATCACTAAAAGACACTCAGCGATAGTGAATATACTGCACTCTTAAGCCAGCAAGAAGTCCACCTGATGCTCCTTCAGTGAGAAGCTGAACGCACACTGTTAGAGACAGTAACTGCAGGTCAGCAACTCACCCGCCGACAGTGTCTCATCACAGCAGCCACCTCATCCTGGCTGAGCAGTTTCTTTGCCATGTCCTCCACATGCTGCAGGGTCTCGGGTCGGGGCAGCGGGCTGCCTGCACGAGATTCCCTTGGCGAGGACAAGAGCTGGAAAGGACGACCCCGCTCTTCATCTGCAAAATGAAAATGACAGCTGAAAGTGGACACAAACAGGAACGTCTGCAGATGACCCATCTTTACCTTATCACCAGTGGAGTGAAGCATTTGCTAAAATTGTTATTTTTCTTTTTTTTTTACATTTGTATTTTTATTGATATTTCGGACAGTATGTAATTCACATTACATTTCACATCACACTTTTCAACTTTTGTCCAACTTCAATGTCCATACAATGATCAGTGAAAAAAAAAAACCCCTTTTTTTTTTTTTTTTTGAAAAATCATGAACAAAAATAAAACACACCCACACAAAAAAAACAAAAAACAAAACAAAACAAAACAAAAGAACAAAACTGGTAGCTAGTAACACTGTAATAATTGAGTTTGATCTGGTTCACACAAAGTCCTGCCTTATTGTCTTCACAAAGTTCAGCCATCCCATCCATGTTTTCTCAAATTTCTCTG
>OOFC01029528.1:12952-23050 GCA_900323345.1 Pseudochromis fuscus | reverse complement strand
TTACTCCCGAGACTATTTGGTGACCTCCCTCTGGAGCCCCAGCAGGACCAGAGGAGACAAACAGAATCGTCGAGCTCGAAAGTGCTCGTGTTGACATTGCGTTAAGGTCTGGACTTCTCAAGGTGAACAGACACCTGGTGCGGGACGAGGGGGGCTATTATGTAAACCTGATGCAGTCGCACAACATCGAGTATTTTTTGGGTCATTATGAACACTGTGGATGGAGGTGGATGTTAAAATTTAAAAGATGCACACTGGGTGGAAAAGTGCGACGTCTTCCGTCGTCCTTTTCTGTGCAAAGGTGCCCTTCACAGCTTCAAATTAAACTCTCTTGTCTCAGGGAAATTATGGTCTGACTATGCTCCATTTCAGGAGAGGAGGGGGGGTGGATTTGGATCGGATGTATCTTTTGCAGCCGTTATTGTAAAATCTCCCTCTCCTGCTGTTTTGCATTTATCCTATGTATGTGTTTTTTTTTTCTGTTCCAGATCCGACTGTGAAAATTGAATCAACAACAATGTGACACCTCCATCAGAATTTCCCACATTATGTCGTTCTTTGTGCCGCTCAGTATGTGTTTTATTTTAGTGAGGAGACAATTGCATAAGATGAGATCTATGTGAAGATTAGTGGCGATCATTTATACTCATTCTTCACAGCAGTCATATAGTTTTCACACTGTATGAAATAACTCTCTTTTTCATTGTGCTCCTCAAGGTCAAGCGGCTTTAACTTTCCTGGACTTGAGTCGAGGAAGAAAAGAAAAAACACTGAGTGTGTGCTTTTGTGTTCTCGTTTTCAGTGACAGGGAGCTGGCCTTCAGCCCCGCCGAAAGCGATTTCAGATATGAAAGGAGACGTTTTTGTATCTGAAAATGTACATTAAATGGTGTCAACAACATCCCAGAGGTCAGAGTAGAGTCCCCATGGAGACTGAATCTGGCTGCTGCGCTCGGAGACTCGACACCCCCCTGAGTGGCGGCTCTGTGATGGCTCTCAGTTTCTCTCGTCATGTCCCTGGCAGCTTTGACACAGGTAATATGCATGCAGGCTGACAGTGCCTGGGATGTGCGGCAGAGACAATGATGTACATATCATTTTCCTCACTGACTGATTGAAGACTGTAATCTGTGCTGGACTTTCTCTCTGATTACACACGTCTCAGGGAGCAAAACAAGGACTCTGAGCTGCCACTGGGCACTGGGCTCATCCAGGGCTTTCAGCCTTCAAGAGGACTGAAGTCCGCCTTTAAGGTGAGCTCAATTTTCGTCCCATTTACACTATTGTTACAAGTGTCGGATAGAATGCATCTAGTAGATAGTGGTCAAACAGCGGCTGTCTGGAGACGACACGGGAACAGAGATGTATCTGGCACCCAAGGTCATCCTATTCCCATCTCCGCCACAGTCACAGATGTTTAGAGCTCCTGTAAAGGCGCTCACACAGAGAGGGAGAAACAATATGAATTTCCATGCTTACAAAAAAAGAAATGCAAAGTGCCTCCTCAACAGGCAAAACGTGTCCAACAAGATCAGCCATGAATTGCAGTTAGAGCGTATTGTTCTCTGTCTAAAGAAAGCTGTCCACTGGTTTAATGTTTCATTATTTCTCCAATGTTTGCAAGCAGCCGCACTGACATGTAATCCCCTCTTCACCTGACTGTGTAACCTTGTGAAGGTACACTTGTGTCTTTATGTAAAAACCTGAGAGATTTTCTCTGTTGACAATAGGTCAATCCTTTACAGAAGGTACCTAGCACATTACAAGGTTGGTCTCCAGGGAGAAGTAATGGGTTCTGGGCAATTGACCAACCTGCCATGCTTTACTGCACCTGCACTGAGTTAGAGCTGTCATCATTACCACTTCCTCTAACGTCCCCCCCCACCCACACACACACACACACACACACACAGCAGCCACCCAGACACTCCCACTTACAGCGATATTTCACTTTGGTGGAACATTTTCACTTTTTTATACATGCATCATCCCTCCGAACACGAGTGGAGGTAGTCGGAGCAGCAGAGTAACCTCCGCGCTGAAAACAGAATAGTCTCCGGTTACCAGCTTTGATCTGACTTGAACTTTTGAGATTGAGAAGCTTGCTTTCCAAAACGAGAACATCTTGAGGATAAAGAGTTGTAGAAGATTTTCTCTGTGTCAAAAACTGCAGAATATGAGGTCGTTTTAGTGGCATTTATCTGCTATTTTAGTGTCAAAATGATGTCTAAAAATAATGATTGGAGAAGTTCAGAGACAAAATCAGAATACCTTATTGATCACTGAGAGGATATAGGGTCATTTTCATTTGCCCACATTACAGATAGAAAGGAATTGAAGTTTAAATGTGTATACGCATTGTACTACCACATATACGAGAAAGTAAAAATATTTAAATACAACAAATAAATGTAAAGATCTTTGAAAGTAAAGGTGCAGTAGAAAGTACCTTTAGCTTAATTTGTTTTTTTATGTAATTATCCAGAAAGTCACTTGAGATTAAAAGTATAAAATGACAAAACAAATATTTAACTAAAAGGAAAACTTATTAAAACGGCAGAGGATATTACAAAATATAGCAGAAAAATCTAATAGCCTTCATGGCTCTCTCAACCTCCTCCCTGGAAATAGGCCGAAACAAATATTAGTAAATGCAGAAAGTTGATCCATCTATATATGTGTTAAAAATAGCAGATATAAAGCGCTCATTAAAGTGTCCAGTGATATCATCTGAGACCTTGATCTTATTTGAATTCACTAAAATGCATTCACAGAAGCTTGGAGTGAAGTTAGGACATGACAGTGATTTCATTGGAGGTGTTTGTTGAAGTTTCCTGAAATAGACTTTGAATAATGTTCTTCCAGCCAACACGTGGATCCAGTCTTGGCCCGAGCACCGTTCCTCTGTTCCTCCAAGAGTTTCACTGTGGACCGAGGACTGTCCCTCCCAGAAATACTGAAATAAAAAGAAAATCATTAGTGCAATCATTTAGAAACTATTGTACAATTTCAATGAGGGGAATCAAAACTGTGGCGGTCACAGACATCACACACACACAGCCCACTGATTACAACACCGTCTGAAATCCGAACTAATCAACATTCACAACAACTTCTTTGTGCTTTAACAAGAGTTGCATTAAGACCAGTATGAAACATTCATCTGCTTTTTTCTGAGCAAACAAATGAAAAAACATCAGCTTATCCTGGGAGAAAATAATCTCACCACCACGTAGTCCATCCAGTGTTTTCCATCACATGTCATATTCATTAGTCAATTTTTTTTATCAGCACTTTGCATCTTGATGAGATTCATTGTCAGCTGATGTCACAGGAAATCCAGATAAAAATCTGCATTTAATGCTCAATCTTTACACAGTGAGTCATATTTTACCTATAAAGATTTGTTTTCCTCTCAGTGTAAATATCAATCCCTCTGTATGTATCAGTCCTTCTCACATTGAAGACCAACAAACTCCCTTTATTTTTAATAACAAACATTTTGCATTCAGGCTTTTTGAATGACAAATATCATAAATTACGGAGGCCTCAGCAGCGTAGCAGCCAGCCTGCAGCAACTTTGCTCTGACTTGCAGATGTTTTTTCCCTCAGTTTTCACTTCCTCCTCCCACACATGTCTTATATCAGTATTTGCCGGATCCAAAACGACCAGCTTCGAAAATGAAGGAGAGGAACTTTACATTGTGCCAGAAAAAGGAATGGAAATTGCGGGCAGTGTCAGATAATTGAGCTTGTCGTAAGAGACATGTTAATAACAGACGGAGATGCAGAAGACTTGTCACTCCGTACCCTGGGTGACAGACTCTCTCTGCTGTTGATGAGCTGTTTTAGAGGGGAAATTGTTCCACGCAAACACCATCGTTATTACAAGCTGGCAAGCTGCTCGCTTGTGTACCCAATTCTGCTTGAACTGACAGAATCCAATTGACCGGCACATATTCATGCACTTTATTTTCTTTATTCTCACCAACAATGCAGATAATTACTGCACCAAGTAAAACTGAAAATAGAATTTTCACTGTGTCCCAGAAAACAATGCCGGAGCTGTCTCAGCAACATGTCTGCTGAAATTGCTGGCAGACCTACTGTAAGACAAGCAGCAATCCAGTATTACTTGTCAACTTAAAATCCACTGAAACCACATCGACACTTTCTTCTTTCATAGTGAAATAACTTGCAGTTTTTCCACGCTGTTATTGTCCCGGCCCTTTATTCACCAAATCACTTAGAGCTTTATCAACACAGCTACTGTTGTGTTATGACCCAACCTGTTTTTAAGGGCGTCCGTGCTTCCTGTCACCGGGTAAATACATCCGTTTACCGTCGCTCGTCTGTGGAAGTCGCCTGTTTCTGAGGTTTGAAGCTGTGCAATCAGTGTCTGTGAGCATGGAAAAGTCTGAAATTATAGTATCAACATTTGAACCTGGGGTGGCATCAGTTAAGAGCAGCTTTGGGTTCCTGCTTAGGTAATCAATGGGAGGGATATTCACTGTTTGTCTTTTTTTTCCACTTGCCATTGAGGCTAATGTAAACGATGCTTGTTTTTAAAGGAACATTGTGACATATTTTAATAAACCAATCCATTTTTGTGGACTGAATTCATATTTTAATCCACATAAACTTTTACCTGCCATGTTTTCTGAGGCAGATGTCTACATTTAAAGTCACCTGCACATGCCTGTTTTTATTTAGACTGAAATTCACAGTAAAATAAGTCATATTCAGGCACTGAAATCCTTTTTTAATCTGTGTTGTTGCTGTTACCTGTGAGACTTTTAGGCACTGAAATAAACCTTTGTGCTACTGATGGACTTGAACATCATCTGAGGGACATGTGTCCATCCTGAGTCTCCTACACATCATTTCCCCTTTTTTGTGTTCACCATTGAGGTTAATGTAAGGACAATAAAACAAGCCTCAAATGACATTTTAATCCCAGTATGTATTGTTTGTTTTCATGTCAAATTGTTTCCTGTTTAATCTCACAAATTTGAAGCAAAATCAACTTACAAGCTTTTTTTTTTAAACTACTAACTACTGGCATTAAATTGTGATCTATGTGAGGAATGTGTCCATCCAGCATCACTCACACCTGAATAATTCACTATGTACCATACTTTTTCATTTACAGTTGATGTGAATGTATATAAATCTTATTCTTAAAGGAAGATTAAAATAAATAATAGGTACTGAGGTCACATTTTAGTCTATTTATTTGCTTCAATCATCAATTTGAGTCATTAAATCAACCTAGAGGCTTTTATTTTGACTACTAATGGAATGAAACTTGTATTGACAACATTAGCAGAGGGACATGTGTCCATCCAGAGACACCTATACAAAAATAAGTCTCTATTTCTTCTTTGTTTTCATTAGTCATTGAGAATATTGTAAACAGGCTTAGTCCTAAAGAAACACTGCAACATATTTTTATAAAACATGAAGGATGTAGGTACTGAATCACGTTTCAGTCCCTGTATTTTTTTCAGTGAACTTATTTCCTAATAATTGAGTTCACAACTTCATTAAGCAGCAGTTTATGACACTAAAGTCAAACTAGTGGTATCTTCATACTACTGATGAAATCTGACTTTTGATGTTATTAGAGGTCCATGTGTCCATGCAGAGTAACCTACACCTGAACAATTCACCATTTCCTCCATTTGCTAATGTAAACAAAACCTATTCTTAAATATAAATGCAATAAAACAAGTAGACACTGAAATATAATCCTCATATTTACTCTAAAACTATTTCCCGTTGAAGCTCAGAAGCCTTAAATATGAATTTTCATCACTTTTTCATTTGCACTGATGGTGAAACTTGTATTTACTTTTTATGTGAGGGAGCTGTGTGAGTCACCCGCACCTGAATTATTAACTATTTCTGGCTAAGGTAACTGAGACTTAGCCTTAGCCAACATATTTGAATGAAACAAACCATGCTGGATGTTGTATCTAACTGTAAATATCCAATGTTTATTGTATGTCTACCTATTGCATCCTTTTAAATAATTATTAGTTGAATCCCTGGTCAATCAGCGTCACTAAAATCAACCAACAGGCATCTTTTTTTAATCCTGATGGAATTCAACTTGTATTTACTCTGTTATCTGTGCATCCAGAGTGACCTATATGTAAATATTTAACTATATACTCCTTTTTGGACTTGCTATTGAGGTTTAAACAGAATACAAGAACATTTTTTTAATAAAATACTCCATGCTTAGGCACTAAAATCACATTTTAAGCCCTTTATTCAATTATTTCCCAATTAAACCTACAAGCCTCAAGTGTGAAGTAGCACTGTTTTTACTACTGATGGAATGAAACTTCATTTACAATGTCATGGTTCTGTCAGACATGTTTATTGATCATTTTTAGTATTCGTGTTGTATGTTTTCCAGTTCAGCATCTGAGCTGCTGGATGGGTTGACCCAGAGAATTATGATCCTCTTTAGTTCACACAGCACAGATTTGTACAGCAGTGTACATGTGGTTTGTTTTCACAGTGCAGCTGATTAAAGAGCAGGTTTCAGAGGGCTGGGAAAATCTATGTGGACATTACTCTGATAAGTACAAGCACTGAATGGGTTCATTTGTCTAAAAATGACTGAGCGCAGGTTTTGCTGTGGTTAAAAGGCACATTTGCCCTAAATTTCATGTCTGTGTTCCTATCATTAATCCCCTCGGGAGTTAATGTGATCAGCGGAGTAGCAAATGGGACGTTGTCTGTGATGCTCTCGCCCTCGGAGAATAAAGCGCCCGGGGCGGGAAGGTAAAAGTGTCTCCCAGGGACCACAGACTGCATCTGCTGTCCCTCTAACACGTCTCATTAATAAGGATCTTTCACTAACGCCTTGTCACTGTGGCGTGTATTTTTTTTTAAACTTTAACTTTGTTGTGAGCCCCAGCGTGCAGGAGGGGAGGGGAGCGCTGTCGTACTGTAGAGGGACGGCGTAGAGCCGCTGTCCAACAAGTCGTCCGTTATCTGAGGGAAATGTGTCCGTCCAGAGGTGGGGGTGGCTTTGTGCTCTCAACCAGGCCACCTCTCAGCCTTTGTGCCAGTAACAAGCTCAGCTCAGGCTCCAACGAAGCGAGAAATTGTAAACTCTCCGGAGAGGCCCAGTGGAGAGATAAGGGCTTAGTGTTTGCTGGCAATGTGCATGGGGATGAATCTGATATGGCCGAGTCCCACGCCAGAATGGGAGTGATGATACCTCCCCTTCTATGGAGAGTTATGTTTAATCCCCTTTACCAGTGTATTCACTTGCAAATATTCCTGTCACCATTAATATGTATTAACATCCTTCACACACTGTTCAATACAGATTTATCAGACTCTATTTTTTCCCCCCTCTTGTGCTCACCATCATCTTTGCGCTGCTCTTGAACCACAGCTTTTTTTAGAAGGAGAATAGACCTGAATGTGCTGCTGATGTTCAGTCAGGCTGGAGATGCTGCAGCGAATCAGACTGATGTCTGAGTCCACGGCACACGAAATCCACCCTGGTTTATTTTTCAAATAAATTATACATTAATGTTCAAAAAGACGTGTTCAGTGCAGGCATTTTTTTTTACGAAATGTGACATGAGTTTAAAACATCCCAGTGCAGGCATGATGTCATAAGCTGAGGATCCCAGACTGATGGACACTTTTTACAGTACATGCATCTGTACCACTTCTCCAGTTTTCTATTTATATAATTTCTGTGTAGTGATAGTTTTCTACTTAGTTCAATGCTATTCTCACACATCCTGGAAAACCTGGAGTTACAAGGATCTTTTTTCCAGTCCTGGAAAACTCCTAGAAATTGAGAGAAACAAGTAAAATGTCCTGAAAACCACCAAGTTGTCCTGGAAAATAATGAATAGAAAATAAACTGCATCACATTCTTTATGACATACAATACTTTGGCTTTTCCCCCCATGACTTACTGCACAATGTCATTTTTTTTGTGTGACTACTACACTGTGATTTTCTATATTTTTGGCATTTTTTATGACATTTTTTCTTATGGTAAATTACTGTATACAGAAGCTTGATAGTGTGAGTCCTGATTCCCATCAGCCACACCAGATTTACACCACAGAAAATGTCAGATTCACAAATAACAGAATTTTTAAAAACTCTTGTTTGTCCTGTATTAACATTTCATCAAAATTCAACACTTTCCTATTTTGTAAAAACCCATTTACCTCAATGCAGCAGCAAACACTCATCTACCTACTGTTATTCTTACCTGTCTCTACTCTATCTGCAGAAGATGAAGCATGATTTCCCTGAAAATTAGAGCTTTAATTTAGTTAAAAAAAAATAAAAAATCTTGTTAAAGTTTCAGATTTACCTCTCTAACACCTGCAGAAGCTCACACATATTTTCTATTGTGATGCTCTGATGTTTTACTCCTGTTCTTTATTAACTTAAAAGTAATTCTGAATTACAGCACGTGGCACAATCTAACAAGATAAGGCATGCTGGATGGGATTTAGTGTGAGATTGTGTTTGTGTTTGGTGGTCTAATCCAGACAAAAACCCTGAGAAGCTCATTACAGCCTGGTGAGGCCTTAAGCCTGTGCCGTCTGCATTAAAGCAGCCAAGAACTGTCTGTCAGCTTCCTGGCAGAGCCCAAATCAAGCTGTCAATTACTGGACGTGTTTATGGAAATTACATGTTTGTTAACATGCTGGAAAAATGTGCTCTCGGCTCAAGCAGCGTGTGTTCGCAGAAACAATTTTGCTCGGAAATCACCTTTCAAATGGATGAAGGTGATCCTCATCAGATCACAGACACGAGAAGCATTTTAACTCTGCCTGTCCTGAAATGTGTAGGGGGGAAAAGCCCAGAATGGAAGGAGATGCAGCTAACAATCAAAGGTGGAGTCCGTGAGTGACGCCATGTTTGTGTTTATTAAGTCGTCTTTTTTTTTTTTTCTTTTTGTCTGTCGTTCAGCCTCCTTTGTTAGTCTTAAAGATGCGGGTTTGTTGACTAATGCCGTAGTGAATGAGAGTGAATTGTTGCAGCTGGAACAGCGACTCTCACATCTGACATCCAGCTGCACACAGTAAACATCACATTAAACACATTTTATTAAACATACAAAAGGTGAATTCACCTCTGCGGCGAGCAACGTGTTGTATTTCTAACATTCTCAGTCTACAGCTCCAACAGTTTCCATGAGACGAAAGATGCTTTTAAAGTATAGCTTCACTTTAAATAGATTTGTAACAATACCTCGTGAAAATGAAGCTCTCTGTACCGTTCAGCGTAATGTCTCCGATGAGGTGTTTATGTCAATTTCCCCGTTGATTCTCTCTCACATAAAGGCCTTGATTTCAGCCTCCCAATGATCATGAAATTGAGCCAATCGACATGCATGTCTCAGATGTCTGGTCGAGCTCATCTTAGACAAGGTAATTTTGTCGGAGCAATTACCATTGTAATGTATTCCAAAGTCAGGGGCATTTTTCTGCTGCTTAGGTGAGCCGCTGACAGCATGTTTTGATTTTTAAGCAATTGTGCTTTTCACTCCGAGATCATGCCAAGGTCTGCATTTCTCCCTATGTAACAACCCGCTATGATTCCATTATTTCACATTAACATCTAATTACCTCACTCAGACCCGCAGCTATATTGAAAAAAGCCACGGCGAGTTCTGGGGTTTGACGAAACTGTAAGTAAAGATGGGCTTGGTGGGTGTTTATGAAGGAGAAGAAACTCCAACGCAATTCCCACTGGGGCCATATTACCTGTCAGCGATGATGACAATGCCCTGGAGAATGTCACTGTGCAGTGAAACTGTCATCACACTATTACTCTCACCATTACTGGCCCTACATCTCCATGTAATGGCTGTGGCACACTTTACAATTCAGATTGTATTCTCAGTCATTGGCACTTAAATACTGCACTCCATTTTATGAAAAGATAAAGATCTGTGTAATCTGCCAGAGCTCAACCATCCCCTGAAAGCTTGTCAGGCGGCATTTTGTTGTTCACGAGAAGTTGTCATACCCTCGTAGCATCTCTCTTTTGTTGGGGCTGGTGAAAGTGTCTTTTTTTTTTTTTTTTTTTTTTT
>OOFC01029528.1:0-12932 GCA_900323345.1 Pseudochromis fuscus | reverse complement strand
TTTTTTTTTTTTTTTTTTTTGAGTGCACTATTGTGCGCTTGTTGATGTGTGCTTGCCTATAGAGTCACGCTGTGTTTGGGTCCAGTTATGTGTTTGAGTCATCACAAGAGGAGCGTGTGATGTTGGTATATTGTACATTTTCAGCTGTGACTACAGATCAGGGTTTGTCATGGAGCACTGAATTAGGAGCTAAATGTTTTGTTGTGTTTTAGTTGAGATGTTTTGCTTCTGAATTTAGATTTGAATTTAAAGAATGATGCTGGAGAGATTATGATATTGTGAATATTATGTATTTGTGTAACTGACTTATCCCAACAAACTGTCACTGGCCCAAGACACAAGTATTTAGATGGGACTTCACAGATACATGATCATCAGTTGCATTCAAGCTTTTGCTAAGTGCATTCACACAACTCTACACTGTAAAAAATGTTTGTTTTTCAGCAGTTGTGGACAAAACAAAAAGAAACAATAAAATAAAGAAAAATAACCTCGTAAAATTTCAGTAATTTTCCATAATTACAATATAGTTGTAATTTTACATGAAATCTTGTGTAATTATTTAGCTTTTTAATGTGTATTAAGGATATTTTATTATATACATATATACATTATTTTAAATTTTTTGTTGTAAAAATTTCAATTAACAAACAAATCCACATCACATTACACAAGCAATGTTTGTCACTAACTGTATGAAATTTTAGAAATGTAATTACGTACAGTACTGAGCTTAAATTTAAGAGTTTCAGTCATTTTAAGTTGATGCAATTTTACAAACATTTTTGTGTATTTTTTAACAATACACAAATAAAAAAAGAAGCTGTAAAAATACCTTTGATTGTTTCAGTGTCAGTAACTTAGCTCCAGGAGTCTCTCCCTGTATTTCACAGTTTAACAGTTTTAAATCTAATGTCGGTAACCCTCCTGCACTGGTTCATGTGTAGTGATGTGATTTAGAGGGGGAAGTTGTTTTGGCCTAATTCTGTAAAATCTGGATTCTACATTTAAGCTACAGATTCATACACATTTAGAGAGCTCGTGAGTTTTTACTGTAACACCCGGTTGCTTAGCCAATATAAGTTTATAGGTAGTGGACAAAGGTGGATGTCCATGGTGCAGAGGATCAGACAGCGGACCTTAAAACATATTTGTTAAATCAGATTTAACTGTCTGAAAACATCAAGCTACTGTACACCAGTCATCTTACTCCGTATCCTGATGTTGTCCAGGTATTTAAACATTTAAATTTCCATCACATCAAGTCACAGAGAGGATCAAGACTAATTGTAAATCTAATTGTAAGTCTAAAATAACACAATTCTTAATGATATTTCCACTAAAGATTTGTTCTCTCCACATAAAATGCCATGTTTTTTGCCTTCTCTCTCTCACTTTTACTGTAAATATTTAACAATAAGAAAATGTGTGAAATATAACCAGTTGGATCCTTCATGTTTGAGTTGTTAGCAGGTCTGGGAACGATCCAAATACAAGAAAGGGGAAGAAAAAAAAATCCAAACTGCGGGCCTGTGTGCGACAGCAGATTGAGTTTAACAAGCCAGATGGGTTGTAATTGTCTGATCAATCCAATGTTTGTGAGCTTTTATGCCTTTTCTTATGGTTTGTTTTCCTTACGTGCTGTTTCCTCTGCTGATTTGCCTTCCCTCGGGGAGTGTCTGAGTCCAAAAACACTTGCTGCCCGACCGGCGTTACTTTGCTGGGGATTGTGGAGTCACATGGTGAGTTGTGCAGCACCTCCCATGGACGAAGAGGAAGGTACCGGAGCAGTGATATCTTCCACGCCTTGTCGGCCACCGCAGCTTCACCTTTATACAATATGTTGCTGTATGACTAATGCTGCCACGCTTACATCAGTGCAGAGGTTAACTAAGACTCCCTTCTTCTGAAGAGTAATCAGACTAGTTGTTAGGCATCATCCTTAGATATTTATGTTTCTGAGTTATCATGCGGCTTCTCTCCTTCAACATAATTCCTCTTTACAAAAACAAACAAACAGAAATAAAACCCACACGTGTGTCGCGAATGACTTTCCCGGAGACAGTGTAATATGCAGCAGACATCATCGTTTTCATGCCTCATGTAAAGTAGCAGGTTTTTTTTCTAATCACGACTTGAGAGCCGGTCCCTGTACACGTGTGAAGAGGTTAACCCATCACTTGTGGAGGCCGCAGGCTGGTTTCCCTTCGCCTGTCGTTTCACTTTATCACAGTTATTGAGACTATTTTCGCGGCACTTCTGTTTCTTTTTTTCTGTATATAATGCGCTGGATAGATCCTCCATGTGCTCAATCACAGAGAACTAATTTAACTGTATTGTTTGATAAGTGTTCCTTACAGCTTGGCGTGAGTGAAATGCAATCTGAGAACAATTATGTCATTTTCTGAGAACAGTATGGGGCAGGTAAGAACCATTGTAGATTTCCACAGGTTAAGTGTAATGGCCACTCTTAAGTTCTGAATTTCAGAGTTTGGGTGTTTTTTTCTTTTTTACATTTTTTTATATTCGAATCTGACTTTTTTTTTTCTTTTTCTCAGGGATAGAAAAGATATTGTACACGTGTAGATAAATTCCTATAGTCCTCACCACTTCTTGTTCTTATATCTTCTTTAAAAGCTGCAGGATGGAGTCATTTTCCCGTGTTATATGGTGAGGATTTAATTCTAATTCTGCACCACATCAGGTACCTAATCTTAAAAAATGACAGGTAGAAGACCCTGAAGGTGCACTGGCATTTGCGAGGTAGTGAAGTAAAAGAGCTCAAGGTTGCAGAGGACTGGAGCCCATCTGAGCGACGTCTTTGAGGCCCCTGTTGGACTTTTAAATTTTTATCACTCCTGATATTTGTTCTCAATGGCAAATTAACAGCCTTCCTTGTGCCACTCAGTTTCCTTTCCGAAGACAAGGCTTAAATTTTGTCTAACTGCCTGAATTTACTACTCTTCTATTTTTCACACGACAGAATCGATACCAGGACTGAAGAAGAGGGGGATAAAAATTTATGGTATCTTGCAATTTAATGGTTGAAAAGATGCAATTTGAAAGATCATAAATTGTGAAGGAGCTTATGCTTCATTGCACTTGATTCAGTGCTTGCTGTTAGAACTTGATTTGCGAGTGTCTGCAAAGTGTGATTAACGAGGCGATCAATGTGCAGTGCAGCACACTATGGCACTCCTAATGCTCTTCATTAGAATAAATAAAATAAATTGACTGCAGCTCTATGAAAACTCTGTAATGGTTAAAAATCAAAGAATGTCATCCCCCCCCCAGCCACGATTTAGCTCCTCGCAGCCTGCATCCACCTTGATCACATTATCCTGACAGCCTTGTCTGTGAACCTGCAGGGGCCCTGAGATGAGCTCACGGCGAGGGAAGTAAAAGGAAGTGGTGTGTCGGCAGGGGCCACAGGCTATTGCTTAGTCGACTGGTAATCATAAATCGGAGGCTTTTGTACTGGAAGTGTTGGGGGGAATGCAGTCTGCGGAGTATTAATGCATGAAATAGCATTTCAAGCTGATAAACGGTTCGCAGGATGGTCAGTCTGCGCAGATTGCTCTTCCCTCTTTCTTCTTCACGGAGGCATATTGTTTGTAATAACATTTACCAGAAAAATTTATTCCACTTCATCTCATGTTTTCTTGCCAGACAGCTCGGCGCATTGCCGGGAGGTGGGATGTCAAACCCAGAGCCGTAATATTCACTCCTCCTGCCTGCTTCTCTTTTGGATTATTGTCTTTTCAGATTAGACCCAATGTTGAATTGTCCTCAATACGAGCTGTCACGCAGTCACTTAACGCAGCCCTTCAATTGATTTCTCGCCACATCTCCCGTGTAGCTGTTAAAATCAATTAACTATAAGTAACTGGGCAACAAAATGTATTTGTAAATGAGCTGGTATTGATGTTTTCATCTTTCTCCATTAAAAGCAAAGTATCGACTCGGAGCTTTATGTTATGTGTCATGTTGTCTCTTTGTCTACACGATTACTGAGGAAATGGCTGCAGCTAAAGCAAATATCACATTCATAACATCTGAACAGCTGAAATCTGTGCAGGAAATGTGCCTCCTCTTCGACATTATTTAAGCTGTGTTTTCTCATTAGATTTGGGATTTTCTCAGCTGCTGTTGAGATGTGTTTCTGTGCAGGATGATGATGATGATGATGGTGATATTAAGCAGCCTGATGGCATCCGTACGGTCGGCCACTGGCCCTGCATGCTCTTGTCTTTGCTACTGTAAGGTGAGTCACCTCTCCTGCCACTCAGAACAACCTTTATTAGCTCTCTGCCCATTAAACATGGCCTGAGTGCTCATTTTGCATGGAGACATTTAATTGCGTGCCGCTGAGTCTCTGGTCCTAATAGGCTAAGTGGCTGGCTCCTGCAGCTACTGCATGAACTGTATATGAACTGCAAAACTTTACTCCTTCCTGCACCCCTCGCCACTCATTATTTCACCAATCAAACTCTGTCATCGCATCATGTTGTGTAAAATGACTAATACATTTCCAGCCGCACAAAGATTCCCATTAAGACGTTTAATTTCAGTTCAGTCTAAACTGAAAGAAAATTTCTGTGCAGTCTGATTCTAAATTACTGGAAGTGATGTATGTCCATTGTTATTCATTTGGAAACAATGTTTGTTGTAAATGTGTCGTCGCTTCAAGCTGAAATGCATTCAGGTATGTTTGATTAATAAAAACAAAGGATAAATTGTACTATACATACCAGTCCTGAGGAGAATAGTGTGGCCAGGATTTGTCTTTTAGTTCATTTACAGCCCACCCTGTTAACATGTGTAGATCCACTGAACTCTATAGTGTTGTGTGTAAGTTATCACATAATATTCCAGCCATTGACTATATATATAATAGAGGAGGTTAACCTGACGTCACCTGTTGGTTTGTGGACTTTTATTTTGAAGCCAGTAGTTTAGCATTTGAATGTCACCCTGGGGTTTTTTGGAGCTGCTTCAGTGTCAAAAGTCCTTTTTTGCAAATGTGCAGTGAAGATAATCATCATAACCATGGACCTCCACACATCAGAAATACATCTCGCAGTGACGTGTGATGTGCTTATAGAGCAGCCTACATTTCAAACAACGTAAAATATGAACTTTTTTCACACGAATATAATAATATCCAATAAAAAGTGACAGCCCGAGCCAGAAGTGACTGTATTTGGATATGACGGGAGGAATGAGGAGGCGGGTCTGACCTTTGAATCCGAGGACACTGTCTAGTGTCCATGAGACTCAAGTTCAGATCTAGTGGCCGTCGGTGGTATTGCACGTCGTAATTGACCTGTAACGTTTGCTGCGGCCATTCCTCTATAGAGTCTGTGGTTATGGACAATATGTCTATAAAAAAACGTATATAATTAATAAAATGACTGGCATTGTGTGTAGAAAAAGGCAGCGAGCGGGATTTTAAGCCACAGCTTATATATTTTTCTATCAAGTTTCAGGTTATTTTGTTTATTGAACTGTCTTCTGTTGGTGTGTCTCCCTGTAACCTCTGCATGTTTAATGTCAAATATAAGAACTGATTTTCTTTGATGAATTATTACAACAGGCAACATAGTGAACATTACGACACAAAAAACACAATAAAACTTCAAAATCAATAAAAGCTTAAGGGAGAAGACAGTGAAATTAGTAGTTTGAAATGATAAATGTGTGATGAATTTCTACACCAAATATAACATTAAATGTGATTTTAGAGATAACAAGAATTACTGCAACATAATCATCACATTATACATGATCTAGCAACTCTTCCTTTGGAGAGATGTGGTTCAAATCAGACTTTAAAACCACTGTATGTAAAATACAACCAGCAGTGATTACTAAAAAAAAACCCCTCTGTGTTTTCCAGGTGGTCAGTTTCTGCAGGGTTTTCTTTTCCCATCCAGAGACAGTTTTCAACCACAGTGGGAGGACCGTTTCTTGTCCCTTGTTTGCTTCAGATTTCTGTAGCTTCTGTGGGTCAGACCTCAGACATGGTGGCCACTGATAGACTCCATCAGAGAGTACTGGATACCCTAAAGTAATTACAGCAGCATCCTGAATGTTTTTTTGTGTTTTTTTGTTCTCCTGATGATTTCCCTGGGTATCTCTTTTCAAACGGAGGACAATGTGTGCAGTCATTTCTATATTTTTCTTTTCCACCATCAGCCAGAATACTGCTAATAATCCATGAAGGTAAACTGTAACCCAGCACCGGCCAAACGAGAAGCGAAGATCAAGTTTTTCTGTTTTACTTTCTGTTTAAAGAAAGTTTCACGTTGCGTGGTGTGTGTCCACAAATAACAGACGGCACAGTTTATATCCAAACACTGCTTCAAGATCACGCTGAATTGCACAGAGGAGATAAACAGATGTTGACTGTATATAAAAGTATGGTGTGTCTTAATTAAGTTTACGTTTCAGAGTTTTCATTTCACTCACAAACAGATGCGTACAGCTCACTGTGCGGTACAACAAGCTGGAAAAACACTGTATCCACTTGTCTTCACGGCTGCTGGGATTGGAAACGTTTTGACTTCAAGATGTTTTAAAAGGCTGAGGGAAAAATGCATGATCTGAATCCAGACCAGAACACAGAGAGAGAGTCAATTCATATAAGACAGAAATAAAAAGTATTCATCAGGCAGGAGCTAATTCTAAAAACCTTTATCTTTGACAAATGTTAGTGTTGACAACACTTCGCCAAATTTAGTAAAAACAGATTTTCTGGCTCGGGTGCAAAAAAGAAAATACAATAAAATAATGGAAAATGAAAATATGAAAATGAAATACAGTAACATTTTATTCTTTATGGAACATTTTTGTTGTGAAAACTTATAAAACTATAATTATACATCATATCTGTCAATTACCAAACACATCTGTGTAAAACTACAACACCAATGCTTCATTTTATGGGTAAATACCATTAAGTATGTCAAATTTTAGAAACAGAGTTATTAAATTGTTTTTATTAAACTGTTTTATCAGTTAGATAAATTACACACTAAAACATGCTGGGTTGTTTTAACCTGGATAAATATTGGACTACATGATCAGCTATTTCCACCTAGTGAGGAAAATGTTGGTGAAAATGACAAAATACTGTTGGAAAAAAACCCAACAAAATCTTGTTACAAACATAACTTTTTTTTAAGTGATAAAAACGTATTTTTAAAAAATAGATTTTACATGAAACATATAAATCCACACTTGAGTTTTGTGGTTTTATTTTTAAAAGTACAGAAGAAATCTGTAAAACAAAAAAACATTTTTTACAGTATAACATGAAAAATACCGACATGAATTATAGTTACTTTCATCTGTGTACAAAGAGTACTTAAAAAGTATCAGAGGAAAGGTGTTTTTTTTCCTCCTCTACCTGGTGATGCAGTTTCAGCAGCACACATGCTGTAAGTTGTTCTGCTCTCTGTATAATTAGCCATCACACAGTCTCTGGTGTGTCTTTCACTGTCCTCCTCCATGCTGAGGACAGACACGACTTCCCGCTACACAACAGACGAATGAATGTGGCCATGTAGAAATCATTGATTTGAAACTTTGACATCACACTCCTCATCACGTCGCAGCATAAGGAGCTGGGAGGGGGCACAGGGCAGCCGAGCTGTGAATAGACCTCATCAGCGAGGGTGAGGGTTCACATCCTTATATTAGTTATACAGGAGTCACCCTCCCCGACCTAAGGCAAATAAGCCACTTAACGCAATTATTTGCAATCACTAAAGGTGGTATTCATCATAAAAGATTTTTTTTTCTTTCTTGCCTCGACATAATTTCCTATTGTTCGTGTGAAACTGGCATCCAAAAGAGCATTTTAAGTGTTTCTTTTTTTTGTAAGGACTGCTTCAAAGTCTGAATAAACTTTGAAATTGTGAGATAAAACTGAGCCTTATTGTGCGTTGACCCTGACTGAGAGAGAAAATGGCAGGCTTCAGGAGCAACACTGTATTGGGCTCATTTAGAAATATAAGCTTTTGAGATGCAGCACAATACTCCATCAGGAATATTGCAGCTGTTACGCATTTTGCGCCATTGTAATACTTGGACTGTTTTTATTAACCTTATCAGTAGGTATTGTGGGTTGGAGATTTTCTATCTGGAGAAAAATCTTCTTCTCTGTGCTCAGAGAGAGAGCAGCAACAATCATCCCAAAGTTTCCCTCCAGTGTTTATCTGTACATCTGTCTTTGTTTGATTACAGTTTCAAGAACAGAAGCCTCACTCTCTTTAGCCTCCTATCTGCGCTAATGTGCTATTTGGTAATGCATACCAAATATCTGACTAATTAGCAGTTCCCTCACGTTGCTATATGTTTTTTCGCTCTGCATATTTCTGCCTTCCAGATAGTAATGCAATTAAGCACAACACTTTTTTTTTCTCCCTTTGCAAAATTGCTTAAGTAGATGTAATTAGGGAGTGAATGTTTTGATGAGGAGGACAGAACTTATAGAACGTATCCAGAAACCTTCGCCGTGGAGCATCATATAGGAGGGATCTGCATCTGTAATGTGTCTCTCATTTAAAGGATTGGTCTTTTAAAGTCGATTTTCCAAGAATTAGTGGGAGCTGTAATTGTTCCTCTTCTTACTAATGTATACGACCTCGTTCTGTGCTGCTGGTCAGATCAGAAGAAACATTGCCCAAAAAAAAAACCTGCAGTTGCAAACAATACCTGCTTGACCTGACTAAATGTGAAATTTACTTTTGGTTAAACTTGATGCAGTTTTCCACAAAATTCAGTCACTGAATACTTTTTAATTAGAGTTTCATTGATGTGGGAGCAAAACCAATTTTAGAGAAGAAGAATCCACTGATTATCAATATGATGACAGGTAGTGGATTTAAAACTTTTCTAGTGTGTATTTTGTCCCAATTTCACACTGATATTAAACTTTTTTATTCATTGTACACAAACTACATCTCCATCTTTGAAGAAGTCCCACACCTTAGTGCCTGTACACTGAACATATTTAACAGATTTACATGTTTTACATACAAAACAATGATCTGAAAAGTAACTATTGCTGTTGAAAATAATAAATGCAATAGAGTAAGAAGCACAATCCTTATAAAATGTGGTGGAGGGGAGGTATAAAGTAACGGTAGTAACAACATGGGAACAATGTTTTCTACATTATATGTTTTTAAAAAAATCAGATCTGTCAGTGTATCCTGGAAAACATCTGTGAAACACTGATATCGAGCAACCAGTCATTTGGTTTGGCTCTAGTTTTAATGTATACGTCAATGTACACATTGGTGGTACTCACAGCCTTAAGTTAAGGTACTAAAAGTATTGACACCAAATATATGTTGCATAATTATCAGAGGCAAAATGACTCTGTACTGCTGAATGGTTCAGTTGCATATAAATTATGCTATATAACTGAACAATAACAGTGGTAATAGTAAAATAACTTGAATGTTGCAGTCAGTAAAGGTACAGATGTAAACACAGTGCACTTATATAGCACATTTTAAACATTCACAATTTACCCATTCACACACACTCACACTTCTATGCAAGGCACCAGCTAGCATCACCTGGGGGTTCAGTGTCTTGCTCAAGGACACTTCAACACGGGCACAGCTGGGGCCAGATATCGAACCACCAACCTTACAATTTGTGGACGACTTGCTCTACCAGCTGAGCCCCAGTCGCTCATGTATATCTCTGGGTATCGTGAATTAAAAAAGATAACGTTAGCAGGCCTGAAAGGGTCAAACAAAGTAAAAGTATTTTAGTAAATCTACTTCTTTATACCAGTGGATGTGAAAAAAAAACATGGGGGGGAGTATAAACCATTTGGCTGTCGGTCCTGCAGTTTTAAGACACAGTTGACAGGAAATGTGAAGCTATTTATGATTTGTTTTTCAAAATGTATTCCCCTATGAAACATACAGTTTCAGATAGTTGTTCATTACATACATACATCCCTCAGCAGCTACTGTGTCATTTCAGCTCCTATAGAGCCCATTGATTCAGTGAGGAAGCAGCTGAACCAGTTCCTGCTGCCACTGACTCTCATACACTGAGCTGAGAGTTTGAGAACTTGTGGTGGCATGCGCATCTGTGTGAAAACTGTGGCAGCATGATGCGTCACAATCGCCTCTGATCAGTTACAATGGAAATAAATAATTCATGCTGGAGGAAATGAGTCTAATTAGCAGGCAGTTTGGGTCCTTTGATAAAGCTGAGGACTAATTCTATGAAGGGCAGGAAGCTCTGTCATCAGTCAGCCCTGAACAGATTAGCATCTATTATGAATGAGGGACGAGCACCCTGGTGAAACCAAGTGTGTCCAAGAGACAAACTTAATAACTCCTGCGATGGGACAAACTTCCCTCCACCTCCACCCTCCACAGCAGCACACACACAGACACCCACCCCCCCCTCTCTCATCAGCCTGCACTCCCATCCTGCAGGTTTATATTGTGTGCAGGTAGCAGCATGCCGTTGCAGTGGAGAGCGACTCGCCCCTCTGTCCATCACCCTGACAGCTGTGGAAATACATTCGCCATGCTGCATTAAGGAGCGTCCACACTGTGTAACACCACACTTAAACACACAAAAGGGAATCCGGGGGCACCTTCTCCACGCCTGTTTTCCACTTCCTTGTTCAGATTCACAGCCGTGAAAGGGAATTTTAAGGAATTACTTCAGCGGCGTCTAAAGAAGAGATACCTCTGTAAATGTGGAAGTTGTGGAGCAAAGACACATCTCCATTTTTTATTTTTTTTTTCCTGCAAGAACAACACAATTGAGGCCAATTAGAACCGAGTGCAGAGCCGTTGTGACAAGCAAAGGTCCCGGTATCAGGGGGGACAAGCGTGGGCGGGGTGGACCTGTCAGCGCCACATTGAGGGAGATAACAATAAATAGCTAATAATGACACTTAATGAGCTTGATTAAGTTGATTTGTTATGGAAAAAGTGCAGCGAATGGTGGATGTAGGCGATGTGATGAGAGATTGATTTTAATAGATAGAGAAACACTGTTGGGGCTTTTTTTGCTGCACAATGGAGCTGCAGAGGGAAAATAAGGTACAAAGGGATGCTGAATGGATTCTCACGAGACATATTTGAGATAATTAGATAAATTTCACAGTAACATACGTCGTGCACTCAAGGACATGATGAACATGTTACATTTCTCTCTCCACACACACACCGGGTTTCGTATATTTTGCAGAAACGGCTGCTCTGATTATTTTTTTTCAACTTACATGTTTCCAACAAGTGCAATATGTTCATACAGTATATGAATGTCGTTAAATGCTATAATGGGAGCAGTAATGACTGCCAGATAATTATCCCTCCCACTCAGACTTGACGGCTGCTGAAATTTCTTTCATTTCACCACATAATTGTCTGTGATTGAACTGGAAATTTTATATACTTCTCTGTTCTTTCAGGCTGAGTTGACTTTCCGCGGCTGCTGGTGGAGGTTATCACGGGGCCCTACAAGTCCCTCCGAATTGCCCTGTAAACAACATGCAATGGCGAACAAAGTTTCCCTGGCTTTGAATGTGCCTCTCCCGATTTTCCCTCGAAAGCGACAGAAAGTCAGATGAAGGGAACTTTAATTAAGTAAGAACCTGTTGAGGAAGATTTCCAATCATGGTCTTCAGAATGAGTGCATTCAGCGTATTCATCTCCAGGCGATATGCTCTCTCTTTATCCAAGTGTGCGCTGGAGTTCTCTAGAGGGACCCCAGTTAATTGAATACATTAAAGTAGAGCGCCGGAGGCTTTATTTATTTTTCTACTTTAGTCAGACTTGTTTAAAGGAGACCAACTGCTGATGTTTGGCCCCTTCTAGAGTTTAAATGGTCTCTACACTGGGAGTAGCGTGCAGGAGTAGCAGTTTGAGAAGAGATTTGATGTAATCCACAGCCTCCTTTATTCACCATGAACCCCTGAGTGAGCATAGTTTATGTATTTGGCAGTCATTCAAATGTGCATCATGGCCCTCAGGCCCCTTCATGTGTGTGTGTGTGTGTGTGTGTGTGTGTGTGTGTAGGACTCGATACATAGAAAGCTGTGAAGGTTTTATTTTCTTCCCTTTAAAGTTTGTCTCCTGCTCCTGCTGCATTCTTTCTCCCTTGTAACTTTTACAACAACTTGCCCCCGACTCTGTGCTTACACAAACCAACCTGACATTGTTTTGACTTTTTTTTTTTCTTTTTAAATGTAAAAATCATAGACTGTATGGTAAAAACCAGCTTTATGCATATGCCAGTATTTCATAGTTTTACCTTTGGTCTTACTTGAATCACACAACAATCCAAATGTCACTGTGCCTTTTAGACAGATTTTGTGGTTTTGTATAAAAAATGTTCATGTTTTAATTACCGTATTTTCCGCACTATAAGGCGCATCGGATTATAAGGCGCACCTTCAATGAATGGCCTATTTTAAAACAGTTTTCATATATAAGGCGCACCGCATCATAAGGCACATAGATAGAAACTACTGTAGTGGCTGGGGTTGTGTTATCATCCATCTAGATGAAGCTGCACTAAAGTCAGTCAATCAAACTTTATTAATAGAAAACAAACCAACGTTCTGACAACTCCGTTCACTCCCAAAACAAGCTAGTACATTCACAATATGGTACCGTACGTACCGGTAGCTCTTACCGGTATTTGTGCCGCCTTCGTTGAAAACAATGTATTTCCAACTCTATTTGTCACAGTTCAAATCTACATGAACAGCTGTTTTAGTTTTTTCTCTGAGGTAACGTCAGTGACGTAGTATTATCTTTTACCAACAGCAAGGTACAACAGGTAGTGCAACTTTTTATCACCTAGTTAGTGCATCACAAACGTGGAGGGAACTTTTCCTTGATTCAGTAAACACGTAAAAGAAACAGTCTGATACC
>OOFC01029527.1:23099-34293 GCA_900323345.1 Pseudochromis fuscus | reverse complement strand
AGAGCACTGACTTTTGTGTGTGTGTGTGTGTGTGTGTGTGTGTGTGTGTGTGTGTGTGTGTGTGTGTGGGAATTCAGTGTGCATATTAGTTGTTAATTACACTTGACAGCTCTGAGGTTGAGCCAAACCGATCACAGGCCGAGTGGAACAACAGCCCACTTCACTGAGAGGTGTTTGTGAAAACATACTGTCAGTACACACACTGCAAATCCAATCTCACTCACTCACTCGGCTTTTAAGGTTTATTGCAAACGACTTGCAAACCAGAAGTCCAGTGAAGTAACATGAAAGCTACGAGAACACCTGAAACAAATGAACTCTGTCACATGATCAGTTATCTGATCTTTTTTCTTCACAGTGAATAATTAGTATTTTTTGAGGGCAGATATCTGTGTCTGTTTAGTAAATTCACAAAAGAATTTTAAGTTTGTTAAAAAAAAGGTAGAAAACTGTGGCAGTTTGAAAAAAAAAACCCCAGTCAGTCTAATTGACTATCAAAATAAGAGCATGATTTATCTGCACAAATTAGGCCATATGAGCTTTATAAATCTTAGTACAATCAACTCAAAAATCCAAACTTGTTGACCTAACATAAAAAGTTTCTGCAGACGCTGAGATGTGGCGTCATGGATGAATTGAGATCTACACTGCAGCATTGTCTTCATGTGGATTACAACACTCAAATATGATACATGATATTAACAATTTGCTGAGAAATATGTTTATCGAGTCACTTTAGATGTTTTGATAAAGTTAATCTCTCTTAATACATCTGTACACACATTTCTGTCAATCAGTCAGTTACAGAGATGGTTGATGATCAATCTCTGTAACTGAATTCAAAGTAAAGTAAAATTACAAAAGAATTGTGTGGAACTGCACAAAATTCAACAGATATGAATAGTCTATGTTAAGAACGATAGAATAAGCAGCAGTGCTTCACAGACCTCCTCAAACATCACCTGAAGCTTTATTGCATTGTACAAAACTCCCAGTATTTATTTGGATTTTAGTGTGAAGACAGTAGACAGGTTTACTTACCGTTCTCCTGAGCGATGAGACACACACACAAGGTCCAGAGCATCAATCTTCCAGGAGCACCCATCGCTGACAGGGGAGACAGAGAGGCAGCCCTCTCTCGCCCGCTTACAAGCTGGTGGCCAAAAAACTAGGCATGCATGATTAATCTATTGAGCGATGCAACCAACCCCACCCTCCTTTATTTTCATGCTCTTTCTATTCTCTCTGTCTCATTAGGTCTCATTGTCTGCTTGGGAAAAACAAATGTGTAATTAAGCTGTCAGGGAAAGTGACTGCAGGTGGATTTTTTTTATTAAGTCTTATTAACAATTCAAAGTGACTGCATCGGTACCTTGTAGTCTAATTAGTTAGTGTAGCATAAAGAACTGCAGCTGCTCCATTGATAACATTTCCTATTAGGTCAAAGACAAGAGCCCATAATGAGGCAGGGCAGCAGACTGTGTCTGTATCACTATAGGCTGTTAACCTGGAATTTATTGCTTTATTATTATGATTACAATAAGTATTATTATTCTTTAGTATTTGTTTGTTTTTATGTTATGAGTGATTTCTTTATTAATTACTGGAGGAATAATCACACTTTTTTTTTTCAAACAGAAGGATTTCATGTGTTCGCCTGCTTTGAGTTTCTAGTAACATTTGTTGTCTTTAGATTTTTGCTCCGAGAGATTCAAACTTTGGAAAACTATACCTGGTTCTCAGAGAGCACAAACCTTCACCAAGGTATAATCCAGCTGTACTGATGCTGCGGACTGGACACTGTTGCCCTCTTGTGGTCACACGGCAACAGTGTCATGTTAAAACATAAGCAAAACATTTTAGCAGGTAGGAATGTTTCGGGAATTTTTTCCAATATGATCCCATCGTCTGATTTTGAAGTAAAACCATAAATAAAAAATCACCATTGCGACGTTGAAAGAGAGGTATTGTTGCTAAGAGACGGACAGACACTGGTGACAACATAAGCTCCTTGGTGAAGGTCATTCAATTTAAAAATAAATAAATAAATGGCAGATTAATCAGTGATTACTAGTGAATTTGAGAATCTCAGTTTTTATTTCATGTACTTGAGTCGTTTTTTTCTTTTGTCCTGTTACAAACATGTTAACCTGTTTTGAGGGATATTACACTCAGCCATCGTTCTTCAGTTTCAAGCTCTTCACTGAGTTAAAACTGAGTCTTTAGACTAACAGCTAGCATCTCTACATCTAGAGAGGTTAATTACAGGTCTGATGATCAATTGAAGTTTACAAAAGGACAAAACAGATCATTATTTCACTCAAAGCTGCTTCACTATTCAGATGGATTTTTAAAGAGAATTATAACAGAACACGTTGTCCACCTCCATACAAACCTAAACCTCTCCATGGTTCAGCCCTTCCTGAACAGTAATGTGTGGATTTGAGGCTGCAAAAGACTGAAGGTGTCACCGTTGCAAAGAAATGTTTAAAGACAGGTTTTTGACATTCGGTGGTAATGACATCCTGTAGTTATGACCTGTGGGCTGTTTTCTGAAGGATTTACATAAAATGTGTTAGTTATTCATGACTCACATAAGCCAATCTGCCTGCCAAGTTCAAATCTCCCCAACCAAACGTCACATGTTGGCCGACAGTCACGCCACAAGGGCCGAAATTGGAGCCAGTCAAATTGTCAGAATTAATGAGCCTCATATGGAAACACGAGTAAATTGCTTCACACGTTTGATGATTTGAGGAGTCATAGAGTTTACACCTAACAGAGCATGTTACTGGTTTAATTCCAAATAAAAATAAAGTCGCTTTGAAAAAATAACAAGGGAAAAATAAAGGTGGATGAAGTCAGATTCAACCAAATGCAAATTCTTGCAGCGCAGCAACATGTGACCTTTTCAAGTTTTCATACTTGACCTTTCATTGTGTCACCTCAGTGAGGTCAGTATGTTCCCGTTACTGGTACAAGCTGATTGACTTTTCCACCTGCACTTTATGTGAACTCCTGTTTTCACCCATCCATCTTCTACACCTGCTTTATCCTGGACAGGGTTGGGGGGTAGAGCCTAACCCAAGTGGCATTGGGTGAGTGATGAGGTACACCCCGGAGAGGTTGGTTTTCATCTCTTTCCCTTCTTTAATTTGAATATATGTTATTATGGGAATTTTATATATATTGGCCAATATGAAAAAATTAATATTTAAGTTGCTATTTTTGCAGTTCAAATGCAAAACTATAAAATGTGAAGGAATAAGGAGGCAGTCTGAGCCTGTTTTCAGGTGCTGTGGATTTTTTATTGTGTGTGTCTACATGAATCGGCAGTGACAGCTGACCAAGATAACAGGAAAAGAGACAGTACAAGGAGGCTGAGTGTCAGCTTAGATCTTTACTTTATCTATTTGGTGGACAGCACTAATAAAAAAGCAGATCTGGATTTTTTTCAACTCCAGGTTCCCAGTTTTCAAAGTGTTTCAAATCTTATTGAGAACACACTCCAACTAGTGTCTTCTCTTAACTGATAAAAAATCCAAACCAAAAAGCCTATGGCACAAGGTTGACTTCTCCCAATTTATTAAAATAACAAATAACATCCAGCACCAGCTTTGTGCGTTTCAGCTTTGAAATACAGAATATTTCTGAGACTAGAAAATAAAACATCCCCAGTGAAGAGAGAGTTGGCAAAACTTTTTCTGTCGTTTCTTCAAGAGCTTTTGTTATCGTTCAGGACTATACAGTTATTACATTATATGGTGAGGTTTCTCCAGAGCTCGGTTACTCATCACCATATAAATATATATACATACAGCACTGTGTTCATCCACAGTGAATATACACACTGTAGCTTTAACCCACAGAGAACACGCTAAATATTTAAACTGTGTGTGTGTGTGTGTGTGGATCTAGAGTGTGTGTATCTCAGTGTTAGTTACATTTAGTTACATCCTGTTGCCTGCAAACAGACAAAATCACAACCTTCAAATATTGGAATCCACATACAGCATCACTTCTGTTGTCTTTATCAGACTCACACAAAACCACAGATACAAGTGTGTAGAAATACACACACACACACACACACACACACACCAGTTATGGGATAAATTTGCTCGCTGGTCGTTAACATGTAACACTTTCCCTTGTAAAACATTGTTCAGTTTTCATGATATAGTGCCAGTCTCTATTGTGGGGTAATTTAAACCTAAACCTGGTCTCTCATGAGATGGGGCCACAATAAATAGAACGAGTGAGAAAGAGCCAGAGGAGAGAAAAGTTGAAAAGGAGAGACAGCGAGACAGACAGGTAAGCGGAGTGAGTTCTGCCTCTTTCCCTTCAGGGTAACTGGGAGTGACCTGGTGGCAGGCCAGCCAATCACAGGAGGATCCAGACCGGGTTTTAGACCAATCAGATCACTTCAGTGAGGGGCCTCTGCCTGTTGTTGCAGTTTAACGGCAGTACAGTCTGATCACAACAGCATGGTGACGGGTTTCTCCAGGAACTTGCGGAACTCTGCGAGCCACTGCGCGCCGACCGCCCCGTCCACCACCCGGTGGTCGCAGCTCAGCGTCACCGACATCATGCTGGCTACGTCGAATCTACAAAATCAACACTGCGTTAGAGAAGAATCACCGCGAAGAATCATGGCTAACTTGTTAAAGCAGCACCATCATGACACTGACCCTTTCTCGTTGTCAGCTGGCATCAGGCGTTTCTCTGAGCCTCCGACAGCGAGGATACAGGCCTGAGGAGGGTTGATGATCGCTGAGAAGTTCTTGATGCCAAACATTCCTAAATTGGAGATTGTGAATGTGCCTCCCTGGTGGAAAGAAAAACACACAATGAAGATAAACATTCCAGTGGGTTTGTTCACTATTAATAAAGCCCACATGAAACACACCTCCATGAAGACCTACATAAACCCACAGAATGGGATGAAGTACCTGGAACTCATGAGGTTGCAGTTTCCCATCTCTCGCTTTGGCAGCCAGAGCAGACACATCGGAGCTGATGGAAGCAAGTCCTTTGGTGTGGGCATTAAACACTATAGGCGTGATCAGACCGTTGGCTGTGCTCACTGCTACGCTCACGTCCACCACGTGATTCCTGGTGATAAAGAAATAAACAAGTCAACACTGACAACAGCACAGTAAATCTGTCACTTTGTTTCTAAACTGAGACGAGTTGAATAAATGTCTGTGGTTTGAGCACCCTCTTGTGTTTGAACTGTGAAGCTACTTCATCAGAGACGTATATTTATCAGATCACATTATTAGTATTGTATTCTAACAATAAAGCTCACCTTATCTTGTACCTGTGCTTTGGTAACTTAGTTTGCGTTCGTATCCTCAACTATTGGCTGCATTGACATGTACTTAAGTAACCTGATTACCAAAAAAAATTCTGGTTACAGTAAAATCAAATAACGCATTTACATGCATTGGAGTAAATTAAAAAAGCTGAGCATACATGAGCTGGCTCCCCACCAGGGAAATCACTCTGCTGAAGTGCGCTTACAATTATAAGACCTGATGTCATTTATTACAAAATAAAAAAGACTAAGTTGGTCTACTTCCTGATGTTACACACTTTGGGGTTTTTCCAGGCACATGCATATATGTTACCTTCTCATTGCACATGTTCACATACAAAAAGTAGATAAGAAACCTTGTTCTCCATGGCAGAGACATCTGAAGTCTCCAGGAGAAATCATCCTGAGGGGAGTCAGGTTTCTGTAATCCCCCACCATAACAGTAACTGGGTTTATCTTTAAAATGACTGTTAAAAAAATCGGCTTACTGAAATCCAACTGCAACCTGGTTAATGTAGTTCATGTAAAACACACTGACTGGTGTATTACCATGAATATGAGTGATTACATATAGATTTTAGATGCAAAGAGGAAAAAAGATGAACCAGACTGAATCACTCAGTGAGATCTGTAGGTCTAAAAACTAAGAAAACACGTTCCCTGTTTGCTGGAACCTAACAACCTGTGTTGAGATATGTCTGTTGTGTGTTTACTCACTGGCGAATGACTGTGTCCATCCAGGAAGAGTTACACTCAGGAACCTTGAGGCAGGCCAGAGCGCTGGCTTTGATGATAAAGTCGTTCACACTAAGCTTGATGTTCTGGGCTTTGACCTCCTGCAGATGATGCAGTGCAGAGTTGAGGTTGTTTATGAGACACAGGAAATAATTATCTAAGTTCAGTAATACACACAGTTTTATGTGTTTCTTTATGTTACAAGCAAAAAAAAAACTCACAGCATTGAGCTCTTTTCGCAGCTCGAGCACTTGGTCCATGTTGACATCTACAGACAGATAATAGTGAGGGATGGTTTGCTTGGACTGCATCAACCTCTGAGCGATTACCTGCAGGAGAGACAAATATACACACTTCAGCTTTGATCCATAATTCATCATGGGTAGCAATGTGTAGTCAAAGTCTGCTTTGATAAATAGAGGGCCTGTCTGCAGGGCAGAGAGTGGGAGCACAGGTCAGAGATAACAGAGCTACACTGTGAAAACTCCACAGGACGTTTGCCTCAAAGCACTAAGTACACCAGCACTGCACAGTGCATCGAAGGACCGTGTCATGAATTACACCTGACTGCTGGAAGAGGCGTTTAGGCAGGAGAGGAGAAGTCAGCGTGGAATATGATGGACCACCGAAAGTGAGACGTGCGATTGTTCTCACCTTGCGGATGTTGCTGATGGGGATGTCTGTGAAGGTGCCAGCTGGTGCAGCAGGAGCTGCAGCAGGTGTAGGAGCAGCTGGAGCGGCTGGAGTGGGAGCAGCAGCTACAGCCTGAAAATGAAGAGATTTAATTAGCATCAAAGCAAATTACAACAAAAACGGAGACTCATACTGAATAACACCAAACCTTGGAAGTTTTGACAAAATGGGCTAAAAGGATCAATTAGAGAGATCATTATGTGCATTTAACGGCCTAAAGCCCAAAAGAATTCAATATGCGGTGGACTAAAAGTAATATGTATAATGTAAAGGATGTGACTGAATGACATGATGATTATTGTTCAACAATCCAAATGTTACAATTTAAGCCTTATAAGCCCATTCAACAATATACAGTAAACATGATATTTTAACATATGTCTAAACAGGACTGAAGTTGCATTCCCACTACCTCAGAGTGGGATCTTTACTTACTGGTGCAGCCTTTGGTGGAACAAAGCTCTCAATATCTTTCCGAGTGATGCGTCCATCAGGGCCAGAGCCTGAGCAGAAAACAAATACAGGATCATTGTTTTCCTTTGCTCTCTGGCTGGTATTTCACCAGAAACAGCATTTTGTGGTTTTTAGTCACATGCGTCTTTGTGACTTACCACCGACTTGCAACAAGTCAATTCCCTTCTCAGCTGCAAGTTTCTTGGCAAGTGGGCTGGCGAACACGCGACCTTTCCTGGGTGCTGCTGGGGCAGCAGCTGCTGGAGCAGGACTGGGTGCTGCAGCAGCTGGAGCTGCAACCTACAACATAAACACAAAGTACTTCAAATGAATAGAAACAAACTTCTGTAAGTTTCCAGGAGTACTCTGGGACAACGCTTACCAATATCTTAGTAAAAAATACATAAAATAAAAGCTATCCAGGTGTCTCACCGGTGCTGGAGTTGGAGCTGGAGGTGGTGTGGAAACTTCCACCCCAGTTTCCACGTAATCCTTGAAGGCAGGAATGTCGCTTTCCTTCTCTACAATGATGCAGAGTGGTGCTCCCAGGGGAACATCACGAGTTCCTTCTGCCACCAGGATTTTAGCCAGATATCCCTCCTCCTGCACCTCAAAGCCTGCACACAAACACATGAAGGGACAAGATGAGATTCTGCTGTTGTTCTGTAATTTAAAGAAACATTTCAAGTTAATGAAGAGCAACGTTAGAGCAAAAGAACACAGCAAAGCTGATTGTATTTCTATCAGTTTGTTCCTGCCAACAGCTTAATACACTGCACTGCCTTTTGGGTAAAAAAGAGGGACAGGCAGAGCAAATACTTCAAGACTGTTTAATAAACCAGTTTGGATTTACCGATGGTCGCCTTGTCAGTTTCAATCTCAGCCAGCAGGTCTCCTTCACTCAGCTTCTCTCCGACCTTCTTCTCCCAGCGCTGCACCGTTCCCATCGTCATGGTGGGAGAGAGGGCAGGGAGTGAGATCTGTAACACACACAAAGGTAAATGTAATCTTTGCAGCTTCCAGTTTGACTGTTTGGTAAGAAAAAATAGTAAAAAACATTGTCAGGACACCAGAGTAACTACGTTCTTCAGAACAGCCTTAAATGGTCTATGTTGTACCAGCGAATCTACAGTTAAAGTCTGTATATCTGTTGCAGCAGCCTCCAACAAATTAAAGTTTCTCCTTTGATTTTGACAGTGGTATTTTTGAAACCCCCTGTTTTTACCTTTTAACTCTTTTTTTATTCTGATCATTTAAAAGAAAAACCTTGAGAGAAAACTGCATATGAAGCAGTTCAGATTCTTCGCTCCATATATTCACCTACAGAGAATCTGACAGGACAACCCCTATAAACTACAGCTATGAACACAAAACACTGTGACTGTAAACAGAGTCTACTTCACACAGCTCTGCTGCTGTCTTACTACTCCACACCTGACTGTGCTCTATGTACCAGGATGCCTACCTTCATGTGTGTGGGGTAAGAGCTGCCCGGGGCCGCAGGAGGAGCTGCGGCAGTAGCAGAGGGAGAAGGGGGAGGGGGGGAGGAGGCAGCAGGTGAAGGAGCGCCACCGGCTGCTTTGATCGAATCCAATGTTACATCCTTAAAGGCTGGGATGAGGTCTGGGCTGCAGAGGAAAACATACACCCAGATATCAGATGTTAATTTACACAAAGCACATCTAGACTGAAAAGCATCTTGTGAGTTTCTGGTAGTGAAAGGGTGCCAGAATTTCACTGGCTGACTTAATGTACAGGTCTACCAATGGTGTTGCACTACTGTGCCAATAAAGCCAGGAATACTAGTAAACATGGATGGAAACAATGCAGGATTTTAAACATTTCACAGGCATTTTATAAATAATCATGGTCATTAATGCTATTTGTCAAACCTCAAAAAAACACCATGGGGCCTTTAGGGACCAGGAATTAATGGACATGTTGAAAAGAACTTTGCTTTGAACCAGAAACCCCCAGAAGTGTAGAAGAAACTTATACACAGTGCAGATCATGAATTACTGAGCATGTATTTTGTAGTTGTCCTAATGTTGTCTTAGCTTGATTTAATTTGTTATCTCTATAAAAAAGGAAGAAAGTGTAAACATCTTTATATCTTTATATACTGAGGTCACCTTAGTTTTGAGCCTATATTTTAAACCGTCAAAAGACACTAACTTGTCAACTGTGATGCAGATTACTGCCCCAACATTGACGTCTCTGGTCCCTTCAGGAACCAGGATCTTTGCCAGGTAGCACTCCTCCAGCATCTCAAAACCTACAGTGGCCTTGTCCGTTTCTACCTACAAAGACAGAGAAAACAGTAAATCAGTATATTGTGATTGTTTCTTACAATAACATAGAAACACACAACCACACAAAGCTTCTAACCTCAGCTATAAGGTCGCCCTCGCTGATTTTTTCTCCCTCTTTCTTCTCCCAGCGAGCGATCGTTCCTGTCTGCATGGTGGGTGACAGTGCAGGAAGTTCCACCTGACGGACAGAAAGAAAATTAAAATTCAACTACAAAGGGTGTGTCATATTTGACCTGGTTGTAATTCAGATATCCTCACCTGCTTCACAATGAGACATTAAAAATTGTGTAACAGTTGGGTAATTACCCAATATTTGGCCGGCGTACTATATTGCGGCACATCTGTGGTTTTATGGTAGTTTTAAGTGAAGTAACATCAGATGTAGTGAAACACAAGCTACCACTGGAGGGACAGATATTGGCTGTAAGAGAAATTCCCAGTAGATACACAATAAACTATACATTATTATTTTAATCAGAAATTCTGGGAAGTGGGAAATCAGAAACAACTGTATAAAAGAAGAAAGGGAGTTTCATCAGTGACAGTGAAACCTATACTATAAATAAGGAAGCTTCATTTATACAGCATTTTTATAAAAGACCAATAAAAACATAAAATTCTATTTAGAACAAAACAGACATTATAAGAAAAAATACAGAAATATTGATAATAAAACAAAGCCAAACTGAACACAAAGGTTAGTCCATGCTAAAAAGTGAATGAGGCATACTAAATTGTGTACAATATTATTACACATCAGCTGAAGAGCAAATTTGGAAGTGCAGCAAATTGTTTTTCCTAAAATTTAATAACTATTTTTTTTTCCAACCTGTTTCACAACCAACCACAAGCCAAATGTTTTATTCTGTCCAGCTGTCAGCAGCTGACTCAAATTTCTCTGTGTTGCATTGCAAGAGGATAATTTTTATCAACAGCACATTCAGAATTTAATTTATTAACCACATGTACTAACTTTAAAAATGCACTTGAGTTTGCTGCTTTTCCAGTGCACACACTACATACTCCTGCAGTATGGAAACGAGGCATTGCACATAACAGGTCAATGAATGAAAGGGATGACATAAATGAAATATGGGTGGGCGGTTCACTTTCTTTTTAGCACAGGGACAATGCCTGTCATTATTAAGGTAACACTCATGGAAGAAAATTCAGGAAAAGACTCAGATCACAGCAGCCTCAGTGCTTGTACTGGGAGGCATCTTCTGACATACAACCTTTGACTTAATTTCATATTAGTTAATTACACTGCAGGACTAAATTGCTTTAGTGTCACCTAACCTCGCTAACAAGAGTTCTGAATGAACAGCTAAAACCGTTAGGTATAATACTGTAATAGTAACTGATGCAACAGCTTGTTTTAAAAGCGTGTTTTTAAATCCGGGACTTAACCTTTAAGGGAGTGACAGCTTCAGCCCATGCTAGCTACGGAGGTCATGCTAGCTGTAACATCGGTGCTATAGCAACCGGAGAGCCGGTCCGGTAACGGTACCTTCTGGTGCGGCGGAAGACTGTAGAAGCGTTTGCTCTGACACACGCCTGCCAGCTGGGGACACCTCAGCAGAGTCGCTCTGTGGCTGAAGCCTGAACCCAAAGACACGGCTCGGGACCCCGCTACGCAGTGAAGCCGCCTCAGAGAGCCGGTACCGGGCACAGAGCGTGA
>OOFC01029527.1:12341-23017 GCA_900323345.1 Pseudochromis fuscus | reverse complement strand
TTAGACGAAGCATTTCGCAGCGGATGAAACACTACACAGAGCTGGTGAATAATGTATTTGTCTCACACCGGCATCAGAGGTAACGCTGGCACTGAGTGTCTCTGTGCCCTAAAAGCTAGCCCGCTCTTACTCCTCACTTTCTAATGACCTCCTCCAGTCCAAAACACAACACTTTACGGCACTCCTCCTTGTCCTGCCGTCACGTCAAAGCAGATGTCGTAAATGCTGGTCGCCCCCATTTCAGTCACTGAATACCAAATAAACACCGCCACGATGAATAAAACAAAAAAAACCCTAATAAAATAATAATTAAAAAACACGCACACACAACTGTCCAAATGTGTTTGATTAAAATTAGAAACTCGAAGGTTAAATATTATTGCAATTACGTCAGTGACCACATGGTGGTAGTAGATACTTGATACAGTACATAATGTCATAAACTACAGTCAATGGTGGCAGTTGATTAACCCTAATATGGTTTCTGTGTCTCAGGCATAGACTGTATATATAACATATCTGTATATACATATATATCTTTATATACAGTCTATGGTCTCTGGGGATACAAACATTTGACAAGCCGTGACTGCCAGCATTCAAAACTATTCTCTTCAATTGTATCAGAATCCAAAATATGAACAAAGACACTAAGTGCAATTTCTATATTTACATACTAAAAAAGGATGAGTTTCTATGTTCCTGTTTAAACAAAAAAGTTAATTCTGTTTTCACAGCCTTGATGATTATTTGATAGTCATCCTGGAGGACACTCTAGCCAGATACAGGTATAAAACTGGAATAACTTCTCCCTGATATCAGTGTTTTGAAGCCTGTATTCTACTTACAATCAAGAATATAAAGGTTTGAAATATCGACTGCTCCTAATTTTATTGCTAAATGTGTCTTTCAACCTTTAGCACAGAAAATATCTTTTAAAAGCTGGCACATGAACTATTAAAAAGAATAATTATTTCACATAAATAAGCAAAAATGTATCCTGGGACATAGGAAGTATAAATTGAAAGATAAAGACCATTGTCATAACCCCAATACACTGGAAAAAATATATTTCTGTGCTTGCCCACTTTAGGGTTAACCCTAATATCAAGTTTTATGCTTTCATTTTTATTTTATTCCTCACTACCCAATAGTTACTTACAATAAAGTTGAGAAGTTGCAAAAAAAAAAATCCTCAATTAATAAACTAGATCAACAACTAAAACATACATCTGCATCCATGTAAGTTCTTTGGTTCAAGAATCACCTCTCCAATTTTTAATTGAATATTGTTCAGAGGCTTTTCCACTGTCATGTCTTAAAACATCCACTTGGGTGACAAGCATTTTGACTCATTTCACTCTTTGATTAAACTGATTGTGCTATTATACTCCCTACCAGCTGTTCATTAAAACTCATTTTTACCTCATGAATTATTCAAACCCAGTTGGTACATTTTGAATGGATGTGCCATTTAAAAATATTGTTGACCTTAATTCAAGATACAGTGCAAAAACACATCAGATGGTTATTTCTCATGTATATTTACTACAGAAACTTAAACAATAACATTTTAAAAACAGACACATTTTATTTTAAAATGTCTTTCTAACATTCACAAAGGCCATTTTAATTACATTTCAAGAGACAGTTTCCATATTTTGCAAACATTTCAGTAAACAACACAAATGCTAAATAACTGTGTCACCATCAAATTGTACATTTTACAGTACAGGCAGTCATGGCATTCACATAGGACTTCCTAACTAGACTGATGCATATTTCTGTTGGCTTGTAAGTGAAGGCAAAGACAATGATCCCAAAAGGAACCATAGAAGCAGAGTGAAAATAAATCATGTGTGATAGCCAGTTTAAGTCAACACACACACACACAGGCGCGCGCACACACACACACACACACACTATAAATAGCAGAATGGCTAACTGTTGCAAAACAAAAGTCTCCTTCAGTCCTCTGACATAAAATTAATATCCACAGCATCTTCTCAACAGCATGAGGGATTCTCATCTCAGAATCTCTATTTAAACAAATAAGATTTATAAACTTCAAATATTTAAGGATATGGTGAAAACAACAATGTACAAAACATTTTTACAAAGTTAAAAAAAGAGTGCTGTTTGTCTGCATTTCTACACGAACATAAAAACTCAGGGATCATTGCTCTTTACTGACAATGGTTCAGTCTGGTCATGTTTCTATACATGCTGGTGGGCTATAGACTGACATCAAAACCTACATCTGGATTTAAATCTTAGTCTAAAATACATTTGGGGGATGTTGCATGTGCAGTAGACATTTCTCTTCAGACACCTCCATAAAATCACTGTTTTCTATTTGTACTGTCGCCACATGTCATTAATGCAAATTATAAATATTTTGTCTGTAACCAAGATTTTTTGCTATAGCAGATAACACTGTATTAACTTTACATTCACAATGAAGACTGAAACGTACCTGACCAAACGGTAACATGAACAACTGGTATTTGTTTTCTAAACACTACTGACGCACAAGGGAAGAAAAATCATACTAAATGCTGAAAAATGTAATTTCTTCCACTTCGCTGTACCAGCCTTTTGCTTTATCTACAGATGGAACAATGACACTATACTGTGGTATAAGAGACAGTTTTAGAGACCACCTTTGAGTCCAGTTTTGATTCTTACAGTTGCATCCTGGCAATAATAAGCTGATGTGTGAAACAGCTGTCCTTTGTAAGGCACTGAGTTCTTTGATATTCCAGAGGTCAGTTACAGATTATACACTGTTTCTAGAATGACTAAGACAATCAGTCGGTTCATTCACAGTGGATCAACCCAAATCTCTTACACTATTTGTGAATAGGTCCAGTCTAAGAAAAGTATCCAGTTGTGCCGTTGCTCTGGGATTCAGAGGAAACACATGAAGTGTCATGGCCACTCAGCTTCAACCTACACTGGTCTGAGACAGAGAAGATAATGAGTTCCTTCCCACTGATATTTAGAAAAAAAGAGAGAGAGACAAACATAACATAATGCTGTTACCTTTCCTCACCACGATCCTCTTCTACCCAGGCCACAATTTTTCCTTCCCATCCAGGAACGATTGCTCCATCCAGGAAGACCTGCACACAGACATGAAAAGATATTATCTTCACCTGTGAGCACTCAGCTCCTCTAACTTCTTCTTATAAGTAATCTCATGTGCATCCACATGTATGTTAATACAAAACATTTCCCCACAACAAAACAGTGTTTTCTTTGTGCACCAAAGTTATCATTATTTGCCTGTTATTGACACATTGCCTGTACTCCCTGCCTCCTCAGCTTACCTCTTCCTTCACAGTGCCAAACTCTGGGTCCAAGGCCTTGAAGTGGTACCTGTAGTTTCCCTCTCGATCGACAGCTGCCTTAACATCCTTTAGAGTCACCTCACCCAGCCTGACCAACATGTACAAAGAAAATCATTCATTCATGTTGCAGTTTATATTTTCTAATTTTATTTTAGACCTTCGCCCCACAACCCTGACAAAGGAAACACATCCATAAACACACATACACACACTCTAACCTCTTCGGTATATTGATCATGGATGGTGTTGGAGATTTTCCAGTAAAATAAAGGATTTTTGTAGAGGATGAAGAACCACTGAGCGACTGACAAATCTCTGTAATAAACAACAAAAAGTTAACATCAGCACAAAAATTATATATTTGCACATGTGTAATACGCATGAGCCACTTACTTGTCGATGGCCAGGAGTCCGAGTCAATTTGTTGACCTTTGCGTCTAGGAGATTTTCCCCGTCCCTAGAGAAATTTGCATTAAAGTTAGTTACCAAGTCTTAGAATATTTTCCAGTGTAAATAGATTTTACAAATCCATTAATTCTATTTTACTGCTGGTTCCTCACATATCAATCTAGCACAAAGTCCATTCCTATTTTAAAGTGATCATTAGCTGATAACAAGTCTGAAGTTCTGTCAAGTTTTATCAAGTTAATACTTGCTAAAACTTGATATATGCTCTTCAACTACCAGTTCAAGTGACATCACACAGGTTAGGCTGTAAACCCACAAATGGCCACAAGCACTAAAGTTTTACTGTTGTTCTTGGATAAAAAAAAAAGAAAAAAAAAAAAAGATTTGTAAGCCTTAGTGTTTCTGTATGTAAAGTGATTGTACCCTGTGTGTGTGTTGAACATGCAGCCTGTCAATGAGAGATACTATGCCCTGCTCCAAGGTGTCCAGTGTATGGTGCTGTGGGTCATGGTCTCTGAAGTTGTTCCTCAAACTCCTGAGTGCATCTCTGAGGAGCTGAACCTCCTCTGCCTGCTAACAGAGCACAATGAAGAAAAGCATTTCTTTTAACCTACTAGTCTTAAAAGTTAGCACAGGGGCTCTAGGGTTTCATGTAGTGAAACAGTGATGACTTCACCGCCTGAGCAGTCTTGTCAATAGAAACATAACTTACATCTGACACAGTGGGAACTGGATTTCCAGAGTAAGAATACCCATTGTTTTCTGTGCTGGTGGAAATCTGGGAAAAAAATGGTGAAAAAAAAGAGGTCTCAGCTGTGTAATGTATATCTGAATTGATCACTGCCTGGGGCAGACAGAACAGAAAACCCGAGCATGGAGAGAAAAAGAGCAGTACCTGTTGCAGATCTCTGCTCATTAGCTCCTGCAGCATGCTGTTCTTATGATCCAACTCTCTTTGCAATTCAGTCTGACAAAGAAACACATAAACACACACTGACGTAAATGTGCTATATCGTCAGACTTCAATTAGATCTAGTTCTTTACTGAACAGGTGAAGGGGAAATAAATACATATTTTTACATTTTTTACTGCCAGCTAATTCTCCTACAGGATAAAGTTTTGGTCAAAGACAGAGAAAGATAATATTCTGAGTGCAGAGTTTCTTGTTTAACTTCACTGTAACATTTCTAACCTTGATAAACATACCTGCAGCTTTTGGCTTTCTTCAAGCTTGTGTTTGAATTGCTGAAGTAGTCTGTCTTTCTGTCCAATGTCCTTCTGCAGCCAACCAACCACAAAGAAAACGTGCGGGTCAGTATTCCAGTCCAACCTCAGATGCTAAGTAACACAAAGTTCGGATGATTAAACGAAGTTCCAGGAAACAAAGAAACAGGAGGAGCTCACCTTGCATTCACCCCACAGCCTGTTACATTCCTCCAGTTTCCACTGAAGCTCTGCCTGCAACACATTATCACAGGAGAGGGAACATTTACATTACACACTTAACACTGACAGTACCTATTGAAAATACATTTTAGTGCAGTGATTTAAAGGTTTTGCATTCACTGAAATAAAAACAGATGTATATATGTGACTCTAAATTCATATCATGCGTTAATATATTTTGTACATTCTGGTTGTTGAATTCATCCTTGGTCATGCTGGCCCTGAGGAGCTCCTGCTTCATCTGCAGTATTGATGCCTCCTGCGTGCACAGCCTCTGCTGCTGCGCCTCCTGCACATTAACAAACCAACAGAAAGTCAATACCTTAACCACAAATGTTTCTATAATACAAGCACAATTATTTTAAACTGAGCGACGTGATCATTAACTCCAGATCTGGACATGTTCTACCTTCACTCCTTGCAGATTTCTCATCTCCTGCTTGCAGCGCAACAGTTCCCTCTACAGCAAACAGCAAACACTATGAATTAAATATTAATCACAGAGTGCGTTCCAGACATTTATTCTCACAGTAATAAAACTACTGTCGTCTTTTTTTACAAAGAAAAGATTAACTGAACTCTCCGACAGCTTGAAAAAAAAACACATTTTACAATTACTTTACCTTCAGCTCCTGACTCTCCTCCATACTCTGATCCAAACGACTGCGAATGACTACCTGCAGAGAAAGAAGGGATGTGTGTGAGAACCACAATGGAGTGACAAAAAGGGAAACTGATACCCGTGTCACTGCAACACACACACACACACACACACACACACACACACAGAGCTAAGAAAAAGAAATGTGATCTATGCCAAAGACAAAGAGTTGAAGAGCGTAACACAGGAAAGAGGGAGAGAGGAGGACAGAAAGTAAATTCAAGATTGTAAAAATAGAGTAAACAGCTTGAAGAAAAGGAGAAGTTACCAGCTGCTGTTCAGTGTTTCCTTGGTCCAATGTCAAAGACACATCCTGCTCATCCTCAGGGAGTGAACCCTGCAGCAGCAAAGCCTTGAAGACCACAGACAGTTGATCATGTGACAGCAGTTTGTACTTTGGAGTGACGTTGGTCAGAGCGCACTGACCAGTTAAAGCATTACCTGGTAGGTTGTCTTATGAATGTTTTGCAGGTGTGTATGTGCAGTGAAGAACAAGCACTACATTGAAGCAGTTAAATATTATTGGGTTAGAATCACCATGGTTACAACAGATCCTATCGACTCCTATTGTGCAGGTATGGGCCAAAATTTAAGTCAATCAATGACTATTGGTATTTTTTAATTTGTTTTCCAGCTCCATATCCAATGTGAAATATGCATAGACACTATATAAAAGACGGTCTGACTGGGTCTGTAAAGTGGAGCCATGGCTGAAGTGCCAAAAAGTACAATACCACCAATGGCCGCTACAAGCAAGATCCAAAAAAAATCTGGCTTCCATTCAAAAATCATCACTTTCACTAGTGAAATACTCAGTCGATACGTTGTTTCTACAAGTCATTCTGATGTCCTTAGTCAAACACATTTCTTGTCATCAGTATCCTGGTGGTCCATCTGAAAGTCATTTTATAATTAAGTAGATATAAGGCTTCAAAGAACCAAGATGCCAAACTCCTGGCTTCAAAACACTAGTCCATAAACCACTACTTCCATCTTCTATATACAGTCACAATAAGTCATGAAGGTCAACCATTAAAAAAACATTTATACACAGAAAATGATGAGAAAGAGATCACAGCCTCGATGTGCACGTACCTGTAAAGCAGACACCATTTGACGTGTCTCCTGCACCTCCTTCTCCAGAGTTTCACTGAGAGAATCCTCCCATGCCGTCTCTACTATAATGTGCGATGACTCTGTTATGTGAACACACATAACAGTGTTACACATGCAAAATGAGAGTGTTTTAATAATGAGATGGCAGAACAGTTTGTGGCTCGACAGAACTTACCACTGCTCTCCTGTTGCTGGTGTTCTTGCTGCGTTCTGTCTGAGTGGTCACTCGGTTGAGCTCTTGGTGATGACAGCGGGCTGACGGAGCTGAGGCTCATTAAGGACAAGATACTGATTAACCCATTTACTCATGAGAAGCACTGAGATGAGTGTAAATGTATTATGCCTTATGCTATCACACAATGCTTTGTTTTGTCAACTTGTTGCAATGTATTTGTATTATTTGCATTATGCTTTTGTAAATTTCTAAATAAAACTGTCACAATAAATGTTTAAATTCAAACCCTGCCCTCTGTCAGTGCCAACTGATGTCACTCCAGATCACTCAGTGAGAAACTTTTACTCTCAGAGGAGGTGATCTTTTTCCTAACCCCTGACGGTTTCAAAAGTATTTGTTTTGTGGTCTCACTTCATATCATGTCCAAACCTCCACTGCTTTTGTCTAGGGTTCAACTGCATCCCTGTCTGTTCTTTCAGTAGTGACAGAAACAAAGACATTTACCACGATCAAAGCGACAGCATATTAATATAAAACATGCAGAGTCTCTTTGACAACTTGTCGCAACTAAAGCTCCACTGTTTTGAAAATCTGTCTTAATTTGAATGAAGGTTTTGTAAGACAGACAAAAAGCGAAACAGAACAAAGTCACACTGTACTTCAAAAAGTCCTCACGATATTCTTTTCAAGTAAAACTGTTCCGGTAAAACGAGGATAGAGTCACACAACCTTCAGTAATCTGCAGAAAGCAACACAGCCTTACCGTATCTTGTCTTACCATTTAATCTGTGTCCCCCCCATTGCAGCCTACAGGTGGTTTAACCTGGACATAACACTTCCAAGAAGTCTTAGTTCCACTCTGGGGGCTTTTCTAGCATCTGCAGTTCAACCAACTCACGACAATGTGTAATTCTCTTTACACTGACACTCCCCGCCTCTCGCCCTCTAGCTGGCTAAGTGTTACCATGGTAACCACCACAGCAGAAACTGCTTTGGTACCTCAGAGTTTTGCTACATATCTGACAGTCAGCATCATCTTGTTTAAGCTCTGTTCAATGTATGATTCTCCAAAAACTAAATCACTTTCTCAGTGTGTAAGTGATTAATGAATTTATCATAGTAAAAATAACTAGAACACACAAACAATCACAGTCAAAAAGAACACCACAGAACATGACTTCAAACCAGACATGTGATTGGAGAAGATAAAGACCGATTATATCATCTTCTTTTTTTTCTGTTGCTCTTTGAACACACACACTAACACACACATGAAGTTTGGAGTACTAAGACCACAGTCATATGCTCTGTCAGGCAGCGAAACACACACACACAAATAAACCACAGAATGTTCTCCACTGTTTGCAAGTGTGGAGAAGTAGGTGTTAAAGATGGCAAAGAATTTACATCAGATTAACTGCAGGCAAAATTTTTGACTGAACTAAATCAGTTTTACCATATAAATAGAAACAAAGTTGAGATTGTTTGCTTTCAAAAACTGGATTGTACAGTCTGATGTAAAGATATTTTTCTAAACCCCCACCCCCAAAAAACTGTTTTTCAATCAAAAGAGCACTTGCATAATGAAGCCACATGGCATTAGTGCAGCAAACTCCTTGATAAATTTAAGTTTCCTATATCTGTTCCATCATATCTTCATGCTTTTATATAAAATGTGAAGTATTTTCTTTGATCTATGGTCACAGCTAAGTCATGGTCCAACCTCACAGCATTATCTAACACAAAATGAGTATATCAACTATGAATGCAGTTACATTACACTGAGGAAATAAGATTTTATACATTGCATTTGAGAGCACTGAGAAGATACTTTTCCTCAAAAGACAGAATTACACACATTTACTATGAGCAGAAGAAAGAAAACAGAAGAAAACAGATTGTTTATGGTGTCATATCTCTTCTATCTCTCTCATATATCTTCACTTAAAGGACATTCAGCAACTCCTTGCATGGTTGTTTAATTATAATGATATACAAAGCAGATTACCTGCTAGGCTGAGGATTATCCTGCTCATCTGGGGCTCCTCTTTCATACTGCTCAACTAGTGCACGAACACACACACTCTTTTCTGCATGCAACCCCCAGCCACTGAAAGATGACACACAAAGTAGAGGTCGTCCATTTATGAGTAAGAATTGGCAGAATGTTTTTTTTAAATCACAATTTCCCAACGAGGAGGCTTTTTTTTTTTCTGTGGATTGCAACACATGATCTATGTTTGTCCACCAGAGGACAGCAAAGACTACGAGGCTCTGCAACTGCTATTTTCTTTTAAATTGTGTTGTTAAATTCCAGATATTAAGGTAAAATGGTCCTTGTTGTATAAATCTGTTCTCTTACTGACTTTTATGAACCTCAGTTTGACTGGTTGAGTTACCCTTCAGCCTAAAGTGGCTTCCACAGAGTTGTTTTCTACAGCAGCAGTTTAAAACAAAAGACACAGCAACATAGTTTAGTGGTGAACAGAGGTTTGAGTTTGTGCAAAGGATTATATTTACAGGTGAGGATGATATTGGCAGCCAGCATACCTGTGGATACGCGTGGCACGTGCAGGCAGCGAGGCATCAAGTCGTGCTGATGCCAGTGCAGCAGCGGCACCTTGAGCTAGAGCGACAGTGGAGAGAGGGTTGTGGGTGGCATAGCCTCTTGTCAAGCTCCTCCCTGTTCCAGAAGCAGTCCTGTGATTGGCTGAGGGTTTGAAGTGAGCTGCCAATGCCAAAATTATCCTCATTACAGATTTCAGATTACCGTCGACAATGTCTGCAAAAAAAAAAGAGCACAAATGATGACCTCTGGCTCCAGACAATGCAAACATGCAATTTTTCTGTGCTTTGGGATCAGTAACATCTTTAAACAACACTAGAGGATGAGCAACAGAAAAGGTTAGGAACACCTGGTCTTAACAAAAAATACAAGGGAGTGAGAATTGCAGAGTTTTCTCTGTATTACCTCTAGCGGATATGTGCGGCATGCGTATATGTCTGGAGGAAATGAACTGCAAGACCTCCTCCACATTCTTCCTGCTTTCCTCTTTGTTCTGTGGAGCCACGTACACTCCCTCCAACACCTCCCCAGCTGCCAAATTTAATAGAATTTGAGGAGAGAGGAAAACAAACAACACACAGTACAACAATCTTGTTAGGATGCAGCTGCACTGTACAACAAAATAAGAATTTGCTGATTGGTTTGATGGTGATGATGAGTCAAAAGAATCATCATATGAGGCTGTTGTGTGTATTTACCAACTATCTCTATCAGTTGTGTGAGCACCACCCCATCCTGCAGATCATGTCTGAGGTCTGTGATCGGTCTCAGGCCTGGTTTCCTCTTCAGCTGAGAGTTCACCCAGGAAACATATGCTGCCAGCTGCTGCTGCACTCCATCGATCAGATACACACACCCAACAAACCACAGACATACACACGAACACACAGCTTAGTGTAGGGCTGGGACCAGCCATGGTCCAACAAATGACTGCCTTTGTTTATTATGTTG
>OOFC01029527.1:0-12314 GCA_900323345.1 Pseudochromis fuscus | reverse complement strand
CATTGTCCCACCGCCTATTAAGAATTTAACTTTCTGTTTACGAAGGTGAATTATATAATTTCGTGGTCCATCCAGATTTACATGGCTCATCACTCTTCACGTGTATTACTCACGGTTCACTCCATCTTCACCGGTCCCGTTCAATCACGTGACCACCCGTCGTCCGGGATACATCACAAAGAAACACACGCATTTTGGACATTTTACACTTATTGTGATGTCTAGCTAATTTGATTGTTGCTCTGTAAAGGTGAAACTAAAAGGAGCGGATCGTGAATCTTATTTCCCGACAAGCACTGCGCCCTAATTACAGCCATTTAACCACATAGAAAGAACTCATGTTAGGTTTTTTGGGGGTGGTCAAACTACATTAACATCCCAGACAATGGTAGAGATGAGCTCAATATTTACTGAGGTAGACATACTGCAGAACATATGACCGAGCGGATGATGTTTAGCTAATTGAGTTGTTTCCCCTTGCTAATTTATTGCTGTCCTGCATGAAGCATCAGTAACATTACCTCATTAAAGCCCCCGTGAAGAACTTCATCCAGCAAACTTCCTCGTGAGAGTGAGGCGATCATCTTTTAACCGGAAAACCCATCTAAGCTAGCTAGCTAACGGGCTAGCTTCAACGACTGTCACTCGACTGGACACCGGGCAGACCCCCGTTACTAACTACCGCTGAACTCCTGCAAACGTCAACAAACCGAGACAATTGAGGGATCGGAAGAGACGGCTACCGTTACTCCGCTGTCAAGTCACACAGCCAAGATGGCAGACACATGTTCCGGTGGTAGTTTCAGAATAAGATTGCATTTGACAGTGGTTCTGGTTTCCATTCTGTAAGATGAGCAGTCCGAATTTATCAAAGCAAAAACTATGGAGTTCAAAATAATAATAAAAAATAGTTAGGCTGCATTTGCATATTGTTACATATCATTTTGTATTTTTAACACCATTATTTTTATTAGCCTACTGCATATTATTGTGAATTGACTTCTTAAATACAAGGGAAGTCCAAGTTGAATTAATTAAGTTCTTGCTTTTGGTGAGTTTTTAACCCAAGAGATTGGCATTTGAACGTCACCATGTTGATTGTTTGCAGCCAGAATTGACCATATTTGGATATGATGAAAGGCGGGAGATCCGAGGTCACTGCCCAATGTGTATGAGGCTGGACTTCAGTACTGCTCTCATTAGAGACCAGGCTTGTTGATCCAGCTAACCACGACAGTAAATAGTCCTCTTTTTGAAGCCTAATATCTACTTCATTATTTTTTTCAGATGGACCACCATATCACTGATAACAAGAATTAACTTTGGCTGATGTCATCAAAATGACTTGTGGAAAAAAAATGTATTGATTGAGTAATTCATGATTGAAAATGACAATTTTTGAATTGAGGTCAATTGGAGCCAAAGTTTTTTGGAGCCACCCTCCAGTCGAATGTAATGCACTTTTATGTTTATTATGTATGTTTATTAACACCTTTTATGGTCATTGTTATTTGTTGCTAATTACTGAACATATGCATATAGACTACACAGAAACAACATAAATATTTATTTCTAAACAATGACAACTTAAATGAATTTTTTACCTTAACATTGCTCAGCCAGTCAAACTTTAATTGCTGTTTCCAAGTTAAATTATTATTTCCCATTACTTTATAAACTGCATTTCTAATAGCCTATAAACTAATACAGTGTTTTGGTACTGTACCAAGTACTATGGCGATTATATAATGTGTCACAACAAATGGTTGCCCAGAACATCAAGAACAAATTTACCAGCACATGGACCTATACTTTATCAACATTAAATCAAGTCTCTCAATATATGCATATGACTGGAAGAGAGCAGTGCTAAGAGTAGCATCTTATAAATGTCATTTAGGACTGGAGTCTCTCTCTGTTTTGAAGCACTGGTGCAAACTCTTCCCAGAAGTGGACTGTGACATCTAGGTAGAGACTGGCTTTTCCATTTCACCGTGATCCTGGGTATAACCTGTGAAAACAGGTGCAGTGCAAGACAGAGTAATGTAATAAGAACTAGGTTTTGAGTTTGGATAAAATCACAGAAAATAAAATATAACTGAGAAGCTATTTTTCTGACAAAAGTATATGACTAAATCTTACAGCTGGGAGGTTTGTTACTTTGGTCCATATCAACAACTGTATCAACAACTATTGGAGATATTACCATGAACTTTGTATAGACAGTCATTGTCCCCTGTGAATGAATCCCATTGACTTTGGTGATCCACTGATAATTTCCTCTAGCGCTATCAGCAGGTCAACATTTGACTTTGTCCAGGTTGGTCTATGACCACGTACTCATCATACTCCTATCAGGGTTGGCTGTACTTTTAGCTCAGAGACAGCAAATGAAAGCATGCACACATGCTAAACTAAGCTGGTGATCATGGTAAACATAACCTGCTGAACATCAGTACATTAACACTGTTACTGTGGACATATTAACCTGCTAATGCCAGTGAGTGTAAAGCTGCTACTGTGGACTCCTTTTGTTCTCATAAAAAACAGAAAAAAAACCCCCAAAAAGATGAGAAAGGATAAGTTCTTAAATCACCAATTCGCAAAGTGGTCTGTTCCAACATGCTGATGTAGGGGAGGTAGATGTTGCTAGGTCCAGAAGGAGAAAAACTAATTTTTCCATCAACCAACACCACAGTCTGACCAAAAACACACAACTGAAAGAAATGGAGAAAGAGTAAAACATGTCAGTGTTGAAATTTTTCTCCTTTTACAAAACTCACAGGTATAATGTGTCCATCTGTGTGTATATGTGTGTTTTTATATGTTTGACAATTTGTGTACCTGCTTTATCAGCAGTTTCTGTATCAGCTGCAGAAGTGTGGTGGTCTGTACTCCTCTCAGGTCAGTGAGCAGCAAAATGGCCCGAGCCAGAGTCACAATGGATCTTGGTGGCATGCATGCCCGTCCTGACAATAGGCTCACTGCTTCCTACAAACAGACACAGACAGCAGACACCAGCACTATGATTGCTTTACTTCACACTCCATAATTACAGCAGCCAAAGTGATGGCCATTTAACAATTATTTGTATTTAACAATCTCCACACTTGTCTACAATGTGCCTGAGCCCTGAAGTTGTTGTCACTCAGAACTTCTGTTCTTCTTTGTGGTGTCTGGTAGTGTGGTTACTTTTAACTTTTAACATGTGCTAGAATGGACTTGAACCCATCAGTTTACATTTGAAGATTCTAGGTTCAACTCCTGGCTAGCTCACAAACACAAAACTTTTCAGTATCCCTTCTTTGTGCACAGTACATATTATGTACCCAAGTATAATTACACTCAGTCACTTACGCCTTTTTCTTTGTGTTGTCTGTTTCTTTTGTGTTATTGGGGAGTACTTTTTATTCAAAAGACAAGTAGTAATAATAATATCCCTGAAGAACATACCCAGGATGTTAGACAAAACATCCGTGGGACTACATGTAGAATTTTTTTAAATATTTCATCCACAAAATCAAGGACATTTGGGTATTTGATTGGAAGACTTTACTTCACCTTTCAACATCTCACATCAAAAGAAAAATACTCCATATTCAAAAGCACATAAATGTCCTCACAGAGAAAATTGAAGGGGTGAGTAACTTCCACTACAAGAAGGGTTGCCATGTTTGGATCTGGATAAATCCAAGAGCAATATGGAGACAAATTCTAAAGACCAGGAAATCTACAATGCAGATGATTCATATGCTTATGTGTTGTTTTTTATTTGTTTGTTTTACCTATTTTCCTTTTATACATTTTTATAAATAAAAGGACAAAAAGGTGTCTGTGTGTGTGGGTGTTAGTACCTGTAGCATAGCCAGGCTGTCATCAGTCTTGCCTCTTAGTGCTTTGAATTCTGCACCTTCAACCTTCATCAAGGCTTGAATATCATGCTCTCCACACAATGCACATTCGTTGAGACCTTTCTGTAACACGCGAGCTGTCTCCTCATTAATGTTCTTACCTTAAAAAGACAATCCACCATGCACACACAAACACAAATTCAGAGTCTGATCATTATGGTTGTTTTATAACTAATGTGTATGTAGACAATGAAAACTACACCTTTTTTTTTTTTTTAAAATCACTCAGCATTTTAATGGTGCTGAAATATACCTTGTTTTGTAATCTTACAATACTCAAATCTTCTAGTAAGTAAGTTTTAAGTGTACATCCAATAGTGGATTGAATAGAAGGGAAGAACTCCTTTGTTTTGATATCTGTATTCCTTGTGATATAAGTCTAGATATAAGTGTACAATGAAGTCAAACACATGACCAGACCTGGGAAACAAGCAGTGCCATTGATGGAGGCAGCCAGGCCGAGCAACAGAGCCAAGCGGCACCGCATCCACAGATAAATTCCAATCCGTTCACCGGCCTCAACTTCGCTGGGACAGTCTTCATGCACGTGCTTCTGTTGGTAATGTTATGTTTTACCCCAGAACACAGATAGACTACATGCATCTCATATTAATTTGGTTAAAAAATTAACATATCTGATTCAACCACTACTTAATATATTTATATGCTACCTGTTCACTTCCAGTCTTGGCTCGCGGTACCTCATCTACAGATTTCTGAGAATCATCTATGGATTTTCTCAGCATCACAGGAGATGTCTGCAGCAGCACCAAAGATGACTTTGCCACCCTAGAGCTACAGGGAAATATTAAAATGATTAGATTAGTTAAGATATATAACAATAATTGTGTAAACACACAGTAAACATACATAAGGTCACCCTACCTTAGTGTAGCATGTCCTTGCTGCAGGTAGAGGTTAGCCTGGAGAAGATTGAATTCTATTTTCAGCTCCAAGTTTTCCTTTTCACCACAGGAATGAGATGTGAGCTGCTGCGAACAGGAATTTAACAATGTGGATGCTCCTTCTAGCAAAAGGACCTGCAACAGAGGAAATGACAAATATGCACAACTATGAGCAAAATCTTCCATAATAATGATAAGGTGCAGAGAATGACTGCTCAACACAAAAAGTACATGTCAAAAATAATTAAAATTTACAGAGTAAATCATTTTTACTGGATTCTTTAGGATGCAGTTAACCTCATTATATCTTATATAAACCACATTGCTAAAATATCTCCAGAACAGGAGTGCTTATGTGATAGCATATGCAAATTTCCACAGCTTTTTCAACAAAATAGCAATGTAACAGATTCAATGACAGACCTAATGTATTTCCATATTAAATCTCTGCTGTAATATTCTTGACATTTTGCAGATACAGTAAGTGTAACCTGGAGTCCTCTTGCCATGTCAAATAAATGAAACAAAACAAAACATAAATATCCCCACTAAGCCTTACGTTAATCCTCTCTGGAGTGAGCTTCTCCCTCTCAGTATCAAAAGTGAGAACTTTTGGCTCCCCTGTCTTCAGGGGACAGTCCTCAGTGTCCAGTCTGTCCTGATCATGATGATCTGAATTCTCCAAACAACTTGTTACGTTGGCACAAGCTTCTCCTTCAACCGAATCTGAAAGACATTCACACTTTTTGCATAAAAAGCTGACCAACAGTGGTGCGTCTACTAGAAAATCATATTAGTTATATTTAAAACCAATTTGTAGCCCAAACGTACAACAGAGTATAATGAAAAATACAAATGGTTACTAACATTCAAAAAATGTAAAAAGACCTTTAACTAACATAAATACAAAATAATCAATCCTGAATCTATTTTTTTCCCTCACAGACACACAGATCTCTTGACAGCAGAATATCTGGAAAATGGAGAGTACAACAACATGGTAATATATAATGTATTATCAGTCAGTTTACTAGTATTTAGGGAGTATGTCTCATCCTAATGTTCTTGTACAAATAGCACAGACCTATTTGGTTCAGTGGACTCCATTTGTAAAGCATGATTCAAACAGTAAAAACACCATAATAAAAGAATGACTAAGTGTTCCTGTTTACAGACCTTGCACAGGGTTGCAGGATGTGGAGTTGGTGAGTGCTAGCAGTAGCTGAACACGTGCAAGGTTGAATCTGGCACAAAGTGTTGGTCCATACAGGGTGCGAACCTCTGGAGTAAAGTCACAGTTCACAAGTTCTTCCAAGGCCTAACACCGAACACCACATACACACAGATTACATTCAAAATAAACCACTTTGGCAGGCAAGTTGAGCATCTGCAGAAACAAAAAAAATATTTGAAGGAGCAGTACAAGGATGAACATGTTTGGGAATTACTGTCAGTGCATTCACATGAGTACATTTGGCTAATTTTATTTTTAAATGTGTCAGGAAGGCCAGATGGTAAGTGATTTTATCATTTTAATCTTAACAATACATTTTTGGTATTTTGCTTTCATAAAGAGTGACAAGACATGAGAAATGTGACAGAGACTCACAGCTCAATACAATTTTCACTTTTTCTATCTTAGGATTTCAGTTCACATCTACATTAGAATACTTTCACAATAAAAGCCTCCTCGATCTAAAGAAATCCTAAAAAGAAAGTACCTGCACATTGTCCAGAAGAGACTTGTTGCTGTAGAATGTTTTCATAGGCTACAAATCAAACACAAGATCTGTTCAAATAATGTTTAAACAAACACCTTTCCAATATTTCAATACTGTGCAGAGGTAGCATGAAAACATATACCTTGCATAGCTGACACAGCAGAATCAGAGTAATCTTAACATTAGATTAGAAGTAAAAGGCATTATATCTCACTAGGAATGTGACAAACACACAACGTATGTGTTTACAAATTCTATAAAAGCTTCATAAACACAGGATCAAAATTGTAACTATACATCAAGAATAGTAAGAGGTGTAATTCTTTTTGACAAGTCCGATTTACATGGCAAAGGGGAGGCAATTTACTTTCACTTGCCACCATTATACCAACAGTGCCACAAGAAATAAACACATCTTCAGTGCCAGACAGCAAGGGAAAAATTCTAAATTCAATGGGTCACCCATACTCTGAGATCAGCTTGGGCGATGTAGTGTCCATACGGCAGAAGGACACCTGTTCCTTGTGTGAGCTGAACTGCCTCCTTTACAGCATCAGTGAACAGACACATTTCAGTGAGGGTTCGTATCTGCAGAAAAAATACACCCAGATTAGCAACACCACTATGACAGGAAACCCATTTATATGTGAAGTTCAGAGAAAGTTCTGACCTTTAGTATTCTGCCTTGAACTGTGCGCTGTACATCTCTGCACACAGTCCCCACAAAATGTAAATAAAGGGCTAGTATGGGCAGTATCTGAAATTACAACAACAACTTAGCACCGAGGCAATTATTTATCTGAAGCATTGCAGTTCAAAATGACAACAGACAGTGTGTCTCTGTGTACCGTGATGTGGTAGCCTGTGGTGAAAAGCCAGTGGCAAATGAAGTTAAGGCTCGTTACAGTGGTGCCCAGGTTAAGCCTTTGTGGTTCAGAGAAAAGGTCGACTCCTGGGAACAGTTCATCTCTGATGCTGTGGGAGGCAAACTGGAGGTCGGCCTGGGGTTGAGCCATGGAGCCACACAGCACACACTGAAGAAGTTGGTCATATATGCACAAAGATGTCAAAATAAATGCATACACACCAACATGCACAATAAAACATGAAGCAAACATCTCCTGCCATCATCCAGCCACAAAAGTTAAAAAAAACCTATATGTGAGGAAGTGAGATTAGCATCACATGGAGGTATCACCTTAAAGAGATGAGCAGACAGCAGACAGTACATGGTCCTCTTGCTGATATCAGAAGTTAAGATATACCTATATATAGGATATATATATAGGAACAGGTAAGTTTTGAAGGCACACACTTGCAACACACACAAAAAAGCACATCAAATCAATAATCAGTGAAACCTACTGTGCTATCTTAGCAGTGAGTACAGCAGCCTGAAGACATCCCCAAAGGCCAGCCTGTTTTAGGGTTTGTTGCATGGTGTTACCTCCAAAGGACATACCATCCCATTTCTCTAGAGCACCTGAGCTCTGTAAGGCACAATCTACAGCTTTACTCCAGCACGACTGCGCTGCCCTGAAGATAAAACGCAGACAGGAAAAAAACTACATTTTATCTGCTGCTTATTATATAAGGATGGTAAACTTCCAGATTTCTGCTTCACAGTTGCAGGTAAATGCATTTAATAAAAGCCTGCAGGTCTGCTTCAACACACAACATATAAAATTGATTCCTGACCTTAAGTTCCCGTTGTAGAACTGCAGGTTTCCCTTGTCATGAAGTGCCTGAGTCCTGAGGGAATCATGCCTGTTAGCCCGGAGATACTCTGAAGAAAAGTTGAATGAAAATGGGAAGCACAGTAAGATACATAATTCATCCTATGCTATTCTTTTGTCATGTAGTCTGCTGCTACTCTGGAAAACCTCTAATTCAGAGCCCCACTGTTCAAAAACTGTTGTTTATATATAAGTAAGTGTGTTGTTACTTATGGAGGTGGAGTATGCAGCAGTGACGCCCGGCAGGTAGTCAGGGCTAATAGGGGTGCTGTAGATAGCATTTGGATCACTGAAGTCTTCTTCTGTCTGGTTGCAAAGTTGAATGTTTGGAGTGGGCTTAACAAGAGGACTGACATCCACTCGGCTTGTTGCATGGCTGAGACTTCTGCTCTGACAGTGCTGCAACTGTGTCACAAAGCCTGAATAGGGGAACAAGCAGTACAAACTGTGTGATTTGGCAACAGTTGTTGTGTGTGTGCATGTGTGTGTATAACTTAATCAGCACTGGACTCACAGGGCTGTGTGTTCGCCAAAAGCAGCACCAGTAATGAGCGACTATGCTGGAAGACCTGAAGACAGTGTTGTTTTTTCTCAAGGGCTTGATGGTAACATCTCAGTGTGTCTTCCACGTCCAGAGGAACGCACACAAGGGACATAGAGCGCTGCATCTCTGCAGCTTTGACACATAATATATATATCAATAAAACATTAGACATGCTAACACAACCTGTATTTGATCATTGCACTTCTTTTTTATTGTAACATTTTGATAATTTTGCACAATTCAAATCTTTCATATCTAAAGGTTATTCTGTAACATTTGGATAATCTCCATAGCAAGGCAGCCCTCATCATGTACTACAATGATTTTTTGAGTCAAAATGTTATTTTACATGACTGAAACTGTTGGCTGTTCAAACCTTTAAGCTCCACTGCTCCTCCAGTGGTGGAGTTTGTGAGTGCTGCCTTTTTGTGAATGACTGGCTGCTGTGCAGTTTGAGGAGACCAGCCACTGAGTAGCTGGCAGCCTGCGTAATTTCTGCAAGTTACCTGAAATGAAGAAAAGACAACAGCACATACATACATCAACAATACATGCACAATTAGCATGCAGCATACACAAAGAGCTTCATGAACTAACATTGCACTTTTCTTGGTGCTGAATGATAACTGTACATGTTTTCATCTTTTACTATTCATCTTTTACATCTTTTACTATTTTTGCCAAAAGAACAATGAAATATTATTTGTCATCAGAACAAAAGTCCAAAACAAGCAAATTGGTTTGGTTTGTCCTTGTTACACTGTTGATTTTGACAATAGTCAATCAACTGTTGATCACGCTAACCACACCTTTAAATATTCCTCTTTTTAAAGCCTAATATCTATTTAATCTTTTATTTTTTCATAAGCACCACCAGATCACTGATAACGAAGAGTTAACTTTTGCTAATGACATCACAATGACTTGTGGAAAAAGAAGTTTAGAATTGAGGTTAATTGGAGGCAGAGTTTTCTGCAGCCAGCCTCCAGTGGAGGTCTGGAGTATTGCACTTCCGTATTGACTTCATTTTTGCGCCCCACTTGCTTCATTCATTTCTATAAACAGTCTGTGGTTGGTTTGCATTACCTCCTTGCCAGTGACTTTCTTTGTCTTGACATGGTGTGGTTGTGGGATCACAGGTCCTCCAAAAGCACTTATTCTTTCAAGCAGCTTTCTCTGAGCATGTACTAGTAGAGGAGTTACACTCAAGGCATAACGTTCCCTGGGATTGACACATAGATGGGAACACAAATGCAAAAAAATGTCAGCAAATGGATGCCTAGGCCATAGTAAAGAGATGTATTTTGTGGAAAAATCCAATATATTCAATCAATAGTGATTTCTGTAACTTCCTGTAAGGTTTTACTGACGTTCAACACTGACATTTTGTTTCCTCGTTTTATCAAATAAATCCTCAGCATTAAAAAGTTCCACTCAAGTTCTTCTTACTGAGAAGACCTTACTACTCACATTTATTCTTCTGTCTCTTTTAAATGTTTCTACACATTATCTGTCTTTTTCACCTTGTGTATGAGTTGAAAAGCAAGGCAAAGTGGGCCAGGCTTTCCCATTTGCCACTGTCATGGAGCCGCTCCAGAGTGTACAACACTAAGGTACGAATCCAACGCAGGTCGACCTGGGTGCTGTCATCCAGTGGGGGTGAGAAGTAGAGACTGCACTCTAGTTCCTCCTCAGTCACATCGCTGTCATACAAACTCCACAGCTAATGGGGATAAAGATGAAGACCAAAGTCATAAACACTACTGTGTCATCTTTACTTTGTAGTTGTACATTTACTTTTGCTTAGGTGACAAGATGCAAACTGTCATGGCCACAGCATGTTCTTGTTGTGTTTTAAAAAGCAGCGCATAGTGATCACCTGGAACATATTTTGGAATCTAGTGGTTTGGTTTTTAGCATTTCCTAGGAATGATCATATGTGTGACTTATTAACATTTAGCTGCTTATATGTAAAAACAAGTATGTGACACAGACCCCTAGTTTATTCAGCATATCCATAGTAAAGTCAGTAGCCATCACTAGTAGTGGGGTGAAGATGGTGTGCAACTGGTCTACTGTGACGGGGGATGGAGTTTCCAGCTGAGTAGCTCTCTGTATTAGGTCAGTGATTCTGCAGCTTTGGTCCCACATACTGTGACACACACAGCGCAACATGGTCCAGTGGCTGCCACGATGGGCCAACACCTGGAAAAGATTAAAAATAAGTATATAAAGTACAATACAGTGCACAGTACTGTACAATGTACTTTGTGTAAGTGTGTACATTTATGTTCAAATATGCATATACTGTACCATGGCTTTCAAAAGATGTAAAGCAGCTTTGTTAAGTGAATCAAGAAGCATCCCCATCTGCTGTTCAACAGTTTGAGAGGAGCTTTCCTCTTCTTCTTCTTCTACTTTTTCTTTTTCTTCACTCTTCTCTGTGACAGAATCATCAACCCCAACTGCTGAAAATAAAAGTTCAATAATGAAAACAGGCCAGTTGGTTTTTTATTTTAATTTTTTCATGTCCTGCCATTTTTCTCACCCTCCTTTTTGTTCTGGTCTTTGGGTGTAGTCTTCACACAATCCCTAACACCACAGTCAGAGGAGTCTGTCTTTGACACAGCTTCATATTTAGAAGACTGCTGTGTTTGTGAGTTTCTCCGCACCAGGACACCAGAGTAAGCCAGAGAGAAATGCAAGGGATTAAAGTGGCTGTACCTGAGCAAAGCACAAACAGTATACAATATTATTAGCATCCACACATTAATATACAATTTATATATCATTATCTAGGCTTTTTACAATAAAAAAATCTTAAAATAGCTAAAGTAACACCTTATCATATACCGTATTTTCCGGACTATAAGCCGCTACTTTTTTCCGACGCTTTGAACTTAAACGAAGCTCGTTGGCTTTTTACAAGCTAGCAAGCTCCATGCCGCCGATACATTTAGCGTCGTCACATCAGACCCAGTCAGAGTGGACCACATGAAACCGTTCGAATAAATTCAATAGCGGCTTATAGACAGGTGCGCTCAATAGTCTAGAAAATACGGTAATTGTCTCCCAAAAGGTGATTTCACAGGTGAATTCATCGTTCACAGACAAACACAGGAGAGCTGAAGTATAGTAGGTGGTATTTGTAAGTGAACCTGTACTGCAGTGCTCCTCTATGCAGCTGGTCCAGGCCTTGGTAAAACTGTGCTAAATGTGCCTGAGCCATGAGGTAGTTGAGCTGAGATCTCCACACTCTCTGCTCACAGAACAGGACCCTCAGCCGAAGCCGTTTCTTGAGGCGTTGCACCACAACCAACATTGTGGATAACAGGTTCTCCACAACCTGCATCTCTCTACACACACACACACACACACACACACACACAGTTCACGTGGGTACATTAATTCATACATATCATTGTGCACCAAGACAGACATCCCAAATAAACACATACACACAGATAGTGTACCTGTTAGTTCTCACTCTCTGACGC
>OOFC01029524.1:0-21013 GCA_900323345.1 Pseudochromis fuscus | reverse complement strand
GGTTGTGAGCATGAGGTGGTTGCTGCACAGTGGCATGATGCTGAGATGAAACCCCCCACCTCCACCCCCAACCCCTTTATATGTGAGATTAGGCCACGTGTGGTTAGATAGGAGCAGGAGAGGAGCGGGGGAGGGAGGGATGGAGGCGGCTGGATGTGTGTTGGGAGGAAATAAAAAAGGAAGGGAGGAAGGGAAAGACAGCGGTGGTGAAGTGAAGGTGAGAACAAATACAAGAAGGAGGTGAGATGATGTCGGCGCTCAGGTGGAGCAATAATTTTCCATTAATTATATCATCACCGCTTTAGGTCACCCCCCTCCTTTGCACACACACACACACACACACACACACCTCCTTGTCTCTCACTCCTGATGAGTGGCTCATGGCAGAGGGTATGAGAAAACATCTGATTATATCTGTCTTGTCTGTCTGCACTGGAAACGAGGTGAAATGGGGACAAGGGGGAAAGGGGGAGGAGGAGGAAGGTGGTGGCTCGGCGTCATTAAGAACAGTGAGGGGCTTTATAATGTTCTAAGGAGAGCGACAGGAGGATTTCCTGGTAGGTCATTCACTTCCAATCAGGGGAAACTCAGTATCCTTCGACACCCAAGAGATGTTTGATGTGTTATGTAACCTGTTATATTTTTAGAAGCACTGCAAGATTAGATTAATTTATGGATTTTTTTTTTTTTTTAAAGAGAGCTTTAAGGACAGGCTGTATATAGAAAAAGATGAAGCAGAAGTAGAGGAATCAAAAATTCAGACATTGAAGAAGTGCAAAACATTGCAGTACTGCTGACAGCCACTGGAGGCCTGCTCCAAAAAACTCAAAAATCTTCATTTTCAGTCATGAAATACTTTCCCGCGGGTCATTCTGATGTCATTAGCTAAAGTTAATTCTTCTTATATGGTGGTCCATCTGGAAGAAAAGCATTATTAAGTAGATATGACCATCCAACAAAAGCCATCCTTATGTTTGACCCAAGGGTTGCAGGCTGGAGACAACCATGAGGCAAGCCCTGCACCCGATGGCTCGACATCCACCAACATGGAGTTGCTGTGGAGGATGCAGAATTGCTGGCACAGGACCGCCAGCACTGGAAAACCTGGTTCATCTGGTCAGCTCAATGCAAAGAGCGTACCTGCCTGCAGTAGATATGAGGCTTCAAAAACAGGAATAGTTAGGTAGATCGAAGTTAAGTCTCATACCCATTGGGCAGTGACCTCAGGTTCAAAGGTTAGACCCGCCTCCTCACTCCTCCCTTCGTATCCAGATATGGTCAACTTCTGACTCCAAACAACCAACATGGTGACATTCAAAAGCTGAACTCCTGGCTTTAAGACATGAGTCCACAAGCCAATGGGTGATGTCACACTTGCTTCGTCCATTTCTATACACGCTCAGACTATGTTTCCAACTGCTGTTACTTTTTTAGCTAGTTCTACCTACTGTTAGGGTCAAAGTTAGTTTAGTGACATTGCAAGCCTTCATTGTAGCTGTGCATAAACACATTTCCAGTGAAAGTGTGATTAAAGATCAAAACAGATTTGAAATGAGATTTTATGAATTAGACTAAAATTACTGTAAACACAAACAGACCTTTCTCCTGCAGGACATTTTGCATGTACACAGAAATGAAAAGCACAGGTGTAACAATGAGGGCTGCATTTCACTTGGAGGAGGTCCTGTTTTCAGCATCTTATCTTTGCTGTCAATTTTGTGAGAAGTCAAAATGCCTACTGTGAAGAAGGCCTGTTAGTGAAGTAACAATAAAAGGGAGGAGAGGGATTCAAGTCTAGACTGGTTTTCAGATGAGCTATATTGTGTTTCATGCCAAAAACAAGCAAACACACACACACAAACAAACCAAATAACCACAGGTAATCTCGTAAACATAGACATAGGACTTACAAGAGAGAGGGAAATTCAAAAGATAAATCAAGTAGTTATAAACCTCATCTCTTGCTTCTTTATACAATTTTTGATTTTACAGTGTAAACATTTGGTTAACACTGACCAGGACGTGAAGAGATGTGAAAGTCGTGTTGCGCAAATTGAAAAAAAAATCACTTGACTGTCAAATTGGCATCACGTGGTATCACTGAATCTCCGACATCATTGACCAGCAATGGAGGAGGAGCCTGTTGTCCCCATCTGTGTCTGTCCAGAACTTTATGACACAACTTTAACTGTACCAAGAAGCAGAGCAGCTCGTCTCTGTTTCTGGGACTTCAATAACAGGTAAAAGCAGCAATATTTACCATCTCCTTCATTGTTGACACCAGCAATGGTGGTCGCCATGGCTACCAGGAGGAGTACTCCTATTGGCTGTTCCTTGCAAGTGGTGAAATTGCCAGCACACATCCACTAGTACTCATTGCGAGTACACGGAGGCGAAAAATTTGTGACACGTTTAGTCTGAATGCATTGTTATTTTATTTTATTAGTTATTACTGTATTTTCCAGACTATTGATCGCTCCTGTCTATAAGCCGCCATTGAATTTATTCGAACAGTTTCATGTGGTCCACTCTGACCAGGTCTGATGTTATGACGCTAAATGTATCGGCGGCACGGAGCTTGCTAGCTTGTAAAAAGCCAACGAGCTTCGTGCCGCCGATATATGAGAAACACTGGTGTTTAAGTTCAAAGCGTCGGAAAAAAGTAGCAGCTTATAGTCCGGAAAATACGGTATTTAAAAATTCCCCACTACAGAGCCAAGAACTGAATGGGCTGGGGCTCAGATAAAGCAGTTGGTGCAAATAAATTACAACGCAAGAACAATAAATTCAGATTGCAGGCTGTAACTCAGACCATATTCTAAATTGAGACTTTTAATGTATGGCTAAATTAAAAGTTTCGCAACCACCTGAAGTTATTGTGACACAGTAATGTAGCTGTTACTTATTTACACTCAGTACCTGCCACCTGTAACCACAGTGTTGCACAGTTAACCAACCAACAAAGCTAATGTGACTGATCTGCTTAGATTGATGAAGTCATGAAATACATTTGCTTTGGATCTTGTTTTTTAAAAATGCACAGTATATATCTAAAGTTACAAAATGCTACACCAACAACATTATGGTTTTGTATTGCTATTGTTTATTGTTGACCCGGTGTGAGCTTTTCTTGAGGCAGAGTCCATGGGGTTATGTTGCTTTACAATATACCTGAGGTGGAGAGCAAATGTCGGGCCTTACTTGTGACTGATTTTTGTGTGTTTTCTATTGATCAGTGAACAGAGAGTCCATCCATCCCTCACACCAAACCCTGCAGAGGTCAGTCAGGGCCGATAGGGACCCTGGAGCGTGAAAGGATTCATGGTCTTGTTCAGGGACACTCTGGCTTAGGGAGGCTTCTGGTTTCATGCAGGTTCCCAGCTCGCTGGGCCACACATTACACCTTCACCTGAAGACTTGCTCTGTTCGGTTCATTTTTCTACCATTGCTCTGTGTTTCTTCATGGTTGGATTGAGTCCAAACTTCTTACACAAGGCCTCAGCAGGTTTCTGCCAAAATGAATTGCAGAAAGACAATATCCTGTTTTTAGAATGATTACAAATCACTGATACAGTTATCGTGCACCATATTCACCAGATCATTAGAATTGTTTCAAAATTATTGGTCTTGAGATATTTTAGTGAGATATTCTGTCTATTTTTCAGCCAGAGCTCCATGGTTGCATGGTTGATGCACTGATATCCAAAAACATCATAAAACTTATTTTCCAAATTCCCTTATGTGGTTAAGGCATAAATGTAAAGAAAAGAAAAGCTACACAACAAAAAGAAACAGGACTGAAAACGTCCTGTTACTCCCAAATTGATTGACAGGTCTTTTAATACAGGGACTAACATTAGAAAACAACTGAATCCAAGTTATTAATGTTTGCTGGTGCTGTTAAGGTTTGTTTACATCAGTGTGAGGAAAATTAAAGTCATCTGAAGTAATGCAAAGACCCCTCTGCGATGGAGTTTATGAAGCCTTAAAACTAAACGCTGCCTTCTTTTATGGTTTGTCTGAGCTACTGGAATAAATTAAAATAATATTTTCATACTGCACTTTTGTTTTTTACATCAATGTATTCAGCTCTTAAAGGAAAACATATGTAATTTGACAGTTTACAGATCCTTCTTGCATTTTATTATACAAATATAATTAACAACAATTACATGTATTTGCATGTCTAATGTAAAATAACATGAAAAACCTGTAACCGTGAATAACCACAAAATGTCCAGGGTTTTTTTTTCTCCACATAAAAAACATATGAATAAACATGTTTTATTTGACAGCTGAAACTGTAACTCAAGCAATGGTTCTCCATTTTTACATACTTTTGTTTGTTAATTGGCAGCCGTCTTGTATAATTATGTACATTTTATAACACAAACGTGAAATAAATGTGTTTTTTAACAGATTCCATGTAAAAATGGGAGCCGCAAACTGTAGTTTAATTATAGAAAATTACTGTCTGTATGAGAAAGTTAAATCTCTATGAGTTAGTCATTTTCTTTTATTTTACAGTATTTTTTTGACAATCCTAGTGCCAGACGATGACTTTTTCAGAGGGTTTTTTTTTGTTTGTTTGTTGTTTTACAGTGTACTAATAGTTGCCATCTGTCACATTAAAAGAAACGTTTCTATACCATCTTCCATTGTGCCAGCTTTAACATGTTGTTGTCTTACTTTGGTCCAGGTCTCTGCAGTCCCACAGCTTTTAACTTCTTTTCAACAGGAAATTCTCAGAGGGCCTTTTGACAACCTTTTCTAACACTACCCCTGTGCCTTGGCTCAACCCCAAGGAGGTTGTTCGCCATTTTAACACCTCTTCTTTGACTGTGTCTTTGATCCTGTTGCTGCTTTGAGAGAGAAAAAATAAAAACAAAAGGAGGAAAAAAAAAAAGACGTACTACCACTGATCCAACAGAATAGCCGTTTCATTTCATGAATAGTTTTCTATTTAGGAAACTCTGTCATGATGTTTGGGAAAGTGTCATGTAACACGATCTCCAGATTGAAATCTCTGATATGTGGGAATACTAGTTTTCACTTTAATGGGTCACCACCTCGTAAAGAAATCTAATCTTAAAGGCGTCTTGTGGCCTAATGGTTAGGGTGTGTGCCCTATAACTTGCTGAATGTCATACCCCTCTGTCTTTGCCTTTGTTTCATGTCTCTTTTTAGACTATCATCTATCCAATGAAGCCAAAAACGCCCCCAAAAAACCTCTTTAGAAAATACAAAACAAGTCTCCAACCTGAAATGTTTTTACCGGTACTCAAACTTCAGGCCAAATGATAGCTTTTCAAAAAGATCTTAGAAATACAGAGCGCACAGACACAGTTTATGACCATAGTTTGCCAGTGGACTCAAGCAAAGTGCTCTATTTTAATTATTCTAAACCTCACTGTGGCTTTCAATTGTCTTATTGCTTCACTTCAGTCTGGAGCACAGCATGATGCTGCTGAAACTTGTTGGCTTTGGCTTCAAAAATACAATATGTCATCCCTAAATCCAACCACTCAGCCACCAGCAACCCTCTCCTGGTGGTCTGTTGGCTCCTCTTCCCATATGGAGTCCATTTGGTGGACAATCTCTGGTATCCTCAGGACAACACCGCAACATGTTACAGTCAGAATAATGTGTGCGCTCTAATTTTTTTTTCTTCTCTGCTAATCTGGAAGAAGTCATCACTGTTTTAATCCCATCTTGTTTAGATTACCTTAATTCATATTACGCAACTTGCCTGACTTGAGAGTGGTTACATCTTAGTTTCAGAATTGAAGCCATATTGTTTTTTGATATATCTGCGGGGCTTAATTATTTGACTTTTTTCCCCCTCAAACATTTTCAAACTTGACTCAAACTCGAAAATGTTTGCCTCTCCTTTTTAAAATTTATTTTCGCAGTGGCTAAGAATAAGTGGTGTTTTGGAGAAATGATATCAAACTTCACACTACTGGCGAATTAATCATTTCTGTGAACAATTGAATTTGGGAGATGTAGCAGTTTTTCACTTTGCAGCTCGGCCGGAAAGTGAGAAGTGCTGAATCCTCATAAGCACTCAAGGACATCTCTACCCTGGAGCCTTGCCTGGGTGGGTCTGTCTGTTAGCAGTTAGCAGTGTCCCCAGCCAGCCTTTAGCTCCAAGGGCGGTCTCTACAACAACATCACTACGCCAAGTAAGGAAGGACCTGCTCCCAGATGCTTGAGTGGATGAATAATGACACTGTAACGCAGCTCCTCTCTCCCTCTCTGTCTCTCTCTCTCTGACTCTCTCTCTGATAATGAGGAACAGAAGAGCAGAACCTCCCCGAGGCATCGCACCTGGACTGGACTGCCTTCCTGTCTGCCCCAACCTCTATCTCTCTCAGGAGATAGGCAGAGAGGAGTCAGACTTTGGCCTTTTGCCAGCGACTCTGTCTCAGTTACGCTCAATCACACTCAGTTTGGTCTAATTGTGAAATTATGAAACATTTTTATAAAGTCAGCGAACCCTGTTGGAGCAGACACCTAACCCCCCGTTCACAAAAACATGATTGAATTTTGTGACAAGGGGGTTTGGTCGGGTATCTATAGCTTTAAATATAAGCTGCCTGGCTTCCTCCCTCCCCTCCACACCTATATTTTTCTCTTTCTCCCTACTTCTCACTTTTTTCCCCACAGAGTGGCTTTGCCAAGTGGAGTCAATTAAAACTGTACATCTAAGTGAGAAATGTCTGTTTGAGTGTGTGTGTCACTGTGGGTATGGTTTTATAACTACGCTGTGCACTTTTTTGTGTAAATGTGTGAATTTGTGGGGTTTCAAATGTGTGTGTGTGTGTGTGTGTGTGAAAGTCTGAGTATGTGTAGAGGCGGGGGCTCCCCCGGGGCCTGGCAGTATGGCGCTGTAGCGCTGCACACTCCTCCTGTGAAAACGCCTGCAATGGGACCAGGACAGCTGTGGCCAAGCTATACTGCTTCGTGGGCCATAACAAGCCTTATGACACACACACACACACACACACACACACACACACACACAGACACACATCTATACACTCCTGTTACACCAATCCTGGCAGTTCTGTCTGGGTGCGTCCTTGTTTTGTCTGTCTCTCTCTTTCACACACATTCACCTCATTTCTCTTTCATTTTCAAGCACAAGCAATGTTTTCCTACATATGTGACAGCATTGATTTATTTCTTTATTTTTACGTTTTCCATTCATGCAGCCCACTCCTCCTGCCTGTCACACAGCAGCGTGGTGTCCTCATCAAACACAAGTGCCAACAGAGGTTGTTACCCTTGTGGAAAAGGACATATGTTTTTAAAAAATGAAACAAACAACATAATGAAGACATAAATTAGCAAGTAACTCCTCACATGCATTCCTCCTGTCTGTCACTGTATGCAAGCACATGAGAGAGATAGCACCTGACGAGCTCAAGTAAGATCAGGAAAATCCACTTACAACTCTTTGAATTGTGAGGAAAAGGTCATTTTGCTGTGATTTTGTGTGAGAGAGAGAAAAAAAACAATGGATATATTCACACAAATTTGACAACAGAGGCATTTTTTTCTTTTAATTTCATTTATTTAACAGTCACCAGATGATGAGATACATTCTCTTAAAAAAGAAATAGACAACAAAACTGATATTCTTTTGAGATTTTAAAAACTATTATACAATATTTTTAATATATAGATTTTGTACAAAATTAAAAGTCAGTAAAAGGGGCAAAGGGAAAGAGTGACATCTTAAAAAACAGAGAAAAAAAGAGGAAGGGACAGGAGTTGACTCAAACAACTATCACATTTAGGAGTGACAAAGACCAATCTCTTTCATAAATAAATATAGGAAAATTAGACATCATATATAGCTCTCTTTCCAATAGCAGGGCATTGCTAAACGTCTGTAGCATAGGATATAATGTAACTGCTTTGTGAGGCCCAGTTGGTTATAAAATTCCACGCATTTTCCACACGGAGATTAACTGGAACCAGCGCGGCTAAAAGCCCTGAAATAAAGGTATTTACCTCAATAATGGGTCTGATAGTCTGTGCCGTGCTTGACCTTTGGCTGCAACAATAACCCCACACCCTAACCCCCCCTCCTCCACCCCACCCCTTTTTCCTTTGTGTGCCGTACTTGGTACAGACCAAGAGCGGAGAGTCTCCTTGAGGGACCTAGAGAATAGGGGTGTCCTCTTTTTTTCTCTCTCAAGGCCAGTGAGAAACAAGCTGCAGACTCCCCCCACTCACAAACACAGAAACAACTGAGCAGAGCACATGTGGGAGGGGCGCACGGTATTAGAGCTTAGGAAGGTCATACTGCACTACCAACATCGTTTCACCAATGGTTTCCATCCTCACACTATGGATGTTTCAGCGCTGTCCTCGTCGGTCATTAGAATTTCAACAATACAACAACAACTACAAGACAACAGAATAAACACACAAAAAGTGGATGTGGATGGCTGTGGGGCATTACAACCCTGTTTGATGTAGACTCATGCCACTCTGATTGGCTGATTGTTTTCTCCCGAAATCTCTCCTTTTGCACCTATTTCAGTATTTGAAGCTCGGGGTATAAGCACTGAAACATGGGAACAAGGGAACAAAATACAGATAATGGAGATGATTTACAATGTGAATACACTACCTGTTTTCAGACACACACACACACACACATCCGAAGAGTATGAAAACTGAGGCTGATGGTTTGATTTCACTGCAACAACAGGCTTTTGTTCAATCCTTGTCTCCATCTTTGCTTTTTTCTTTTTGTTTTTTTACCCTCTTTGAGCAGGCAAGCGGACAGTGACATTGGCCCTTCTCAGAGCAGGACGGCAGGCAGGCAGGCAGGCAGAGTGACTTGGCGTTAATCACCATTTTGTCTCACTTTCTTGGCACATTAAGTTGGAGAGGCGAGCGGTGGCCCGGACGGTCGGCGGGGTGAGAGATGGGAGGACAACACGTTAGAGTCTCAATAATGACACATTGCTGCCGCATCACTTTGGAGATTAAAAGCAAGATGCTGAATTTCAATCAAGCCACATTTAATGGCTCGGTGTGAGGAATGGTCACTTTGTCTCCACTGGCAGACAGAGAGAGGGAGAGATTTAGAGAGGGAGAGAGAGAGAAGAGAGAGACAAACTGGTACAAGAAGCCCAGGTGAGACAAGGTGATATGACATTTTAATTCACCAAATTGCGTGCTAGCCACTAATGATAGAACCCATTTAACGACATGCCGACAATATTCTGTAACCAGTGGCAAAAGGGCATTAACAAAATGTTACATCCAAGAGAAAAGTCAAAGCGCCAAGGACTAAATGCATGAAGCTATAAATAACACAGCGGCTGGTGTAAGATAATTAATTGGAACTTATGAATATGTGAATATCAACTGGCTCCAGATCAGTTTTATTGAAGTAATTTTTGAAAAAAAATAAATAAAAAATGTCAATTTAAAAATAACACATATTGTGTTAGTTCATACTTTATATTTGGTTCTATGTTGACACTGAATTTGAAAAACAACATTAATCTAATTAGAAAACAACTAAAGATTTCTGGCAAAAAAAATTAAATTAAATTAAATTCTCCCTACTACTACCAACGACAGCCTCTGAGAAAAAGAGTCAAATTTTAATTTGATGTCCGGGCCTGACACTTTATCAACAGAGCTTGTGATTTCCTCATTTGTTCCTGTCAAATGCAGCAGTCACCTTACAAAACATGCCAAGCTCTGCCTGAGCTGCTCTGTGAAGGCATTGCACCACGAGATGTGACCCACTTGCAATAAAGTGCATTCAGAGTTCAGTTCTCATGGTAGATGAGAAGCGATGTTGGGCAAGCACAGCTGAGAGATTGTCATCACAGTATAGCTGATATGAGGAAAAACTTAATGTGACATGAACTAGATCTCTCTGGGAGAGAGGGGATCAAAAGAGGGGTGACAGAGGAATTGTCAAGACAACAAAGCGACATGGGAGTGTTGGTCCTATAGTCTTTGTGTCAAGTCAGGAATGTCACAGTTGAGCACAGTGCTTCATGGGTAGGGTAGTTCTTTCTGAAGGTCTGATGTGCTGTTCCAGACTTCACCCAGGCACCCAACTCTGGTTGCTATGGGCTTGCTGTGGACCAGCCAGTCCACTCATTCCCATCCCCATGCCCATTGTCACACCCATACCCATTCCCATGCCAATGCCCACCCCCTGAGCAAGGGAGCAATCAAAGTTGAAGTCCATCTCCTCCCCAGAGTCCATAATGTCATGGAGGAGGATGGACTCCACATCACAGTCCAAGCTACCATGGAACATGTCAATGTCCAGATCCGCTGGTAGTCTCTCATGGGGGTGAGGTTGGTGATAAACATGGTAGTTGCTACCAATGCTACCATTGCCCATCCCCTGGCCTTGGTGGTATGGTCCATTAGTCAGGCCTTGGTGTTGGGGGTCTGGGTAATGGCTGTGACGGGGATGAGGGGCGGTGGCCACATGACAGGAGTCCTGGGGCATGCCAAGCATGCCTGCTGGGTTTGGGGGGAGGGTGGTAGAAGCAGGGAGGTGGGCGTGTGATGGGGGGCTGTACAGGTAGGGAGCTTTGTGGTTGTAGGTCTGCAACTGACTGGCGTTACCACGTGGAGTCAGAGCCGCAGCCCGGGGCGGTGTGTGGTTATGGCTCTGGCTGAGGCTGTGACCATTGTGAGCAAGGCTGTGAGGTGAGTTGTGGTTGTGGTTGGTTACATTGTTGTGATTATGACTAGGAGTATGGCTGTGAGTTCTGTTATGGCTAAGAGCTGAGCTGTGACTATGAGGTCCATTGTGGCTGTGGCCATTATGGTGGCCGTTGTGGTGGCCAGGGTGGTGGCTGTGATGGTTGGATCCTACTCCATTACTAGCTTGACCCATCATGGGATGGCTCTCCCTCTCCTGTCCCAGCACCATGTCCTTGGAACAGTATTGCTGCCCAGCTGGACCCCCTGTTAGTAGACTCTGCAGAGCATTGGTGCTGGAGTATGCTCTCATGGTTCCAGAGAAGCTGGCTGGCTTGTTCTCCTGAATGGTCTGCATGGGTGAGTGATGACGCAGCATCCCCATGCCTGTCGCTCCATAGATACCTGCACCGTAAGTGCTCTGCCCCTTCACTCCAGAGCTGTAGTGATAGACAGAGGTTTGGTGCTTATGTCTGCCCACGGCCGGATGCTGCTGGTGTTGCTGCTGCTGTGGACGATGATGATGATAACCATCCTCCATCATCTGCTCATCAAGACTGATGGCACCTGTCAGGTTAGCCAGCTGAGGCAGCTGCTCAAGGGGAGGACAGTGGTTTCCTGCCCCCATGGATGGAGAGCGGGCACTAGTCGGTGAGTGGTAGAGGTGAGGGGAGGTGGAGCAGGACAGGCCACCCTCCTCTGGTTCCTCTGGTTCTCCCTCGGCCAGGATGGGTGACAGACGGCCACTCAGGGTGGAGGCTGATGAACTTGCCCTGGAATGAAGGTCTGTCCAAGCATCAAACTCTCCATCTGTCCCAGATGCACCTCCACCACCTGGGAGGCCTTTCCGTGATGGGCTGCTGTGGTCTGGGGAGCTCTGGAGCCCCACCACAGCAGAACCGGCTCCAATCCCAGGACGTCCAACCCTCTTTCCTCTAATGCGACCTTTGCTTTTTAAGTATTTGGTGCTGTTGTCCATGGAGACAGCTCGTCGTCGCGGGGCCTTGCCCATCTTCCCTCCATCCGGGTTCAGCATCCACCAGGAGCTCTTTCCCGTCCCCTCGTTCTGCACCCGGATAAAGCGTGTGTGGAGGGATAGGTTGTGTCGGATGGAGTTCTGCAGAGAAATGGAAGAGACAGACGGTGAGAGAGACATCAAATTAAATAGTGATATGTCACATTAATCACAATTTGTATACAAACTGCTTTTCTGAGGTGAACACTTCAAATGAGCAAAATTTGCATAGGATTCAAATAAAAAGTTCCATAAGAAAATAAGGATTTTTCACATCACACATAAAATTCAACAGTGCAGACAAACCTAATCACAACCACAGCTGTCAATAGTGGTTATAATTCTTTCAGTATATGCATGCTGAGTCACAGAAAATTGTGCCAAATTATGAGCTCGCTTCCGTGTCTATTATTAGATCCACAAAACACAGAGAAGTAGATACTCAACCCTCTGTGCAATCAGTGTCAACCAAAGTCAGAAAATTGAGGGTCTATTCAAGGCACAAACACGTTTAAAGGACGGCTACAGCTGGCATGAAGCAAGACCCTGTCAGCCTCATCCAACCTGAAACAACCTGAGACTCAGTCTTGAGACACTCTCCTTATGTACGTCAATCCTCCCACTTTCATTTCCATCAATCCATCTGTCCTCCTCTCCTTCTCCTTTTAGCCGGGCTGATGTAAGCCACTGAGGTTGGGCGTACTGTATGTTTGAAGTTGGTGCCAGTCTGGCTTAGTGCCAGCCCTGTCTCTTTCACTCTCATAGCTTGAATGGGGGGATGTATCACAAGATTGAGCCAGGAGCAAGGAAGGCTAATGGATGTATCCCACCCTCTGACATCTACCTTCACTGCCTATCTCCCTTCCCCTCCTTTGTTTTGTCTTTATCACGATCCCGCTTTCTCTTTTGTCAGTAAGTGCTACACATTTCAACTCGTCTCGATTTTCTTTTTTCTTATTTTACACACTTCTTTGAACATAAGTCATTTTCCACTTCTGCTTTCAATCTCTATGTCTTCAATTATGCAGTGTGTCACCAATTACTTTCCCATTATCCTCTACACCGGCATTTACAGTCACTGACTCAGTAATTCATAGGATATAGTTTTTTTATTATCATTTACATCTTGAGGGTTGCTGAATACCGAAAGTTCCTGATGTGCAACAGAGTCTGTCGTTGCAATTCTGCTCTTTGTTGTACATGAGGCATTTTGACGCTCAGGCAGGAAAATATCAAATCAAAACCACCTCCTGTGGTTTGGGAATATACTGGTAGAATAGATTGTTTCAGATTGAAGGGTACTCACACTTCCACCATCTCCATTATGTTGCGGATTATTTGTATTCACACTGAATTGCACGGCGGGGAAACAAATAAATCAAATTGCAGCGGAGAACACATAAACGGGAGGCGAGCTGAATTCAGGTGATCTGTGAATGCCTCCTTGGGTTATCTTGCTGTGACACCTCCGGCATTGGGTAACCATGGCAACCGGGTAAACGTGCAACGGCAGAACTATATCATATTGTGGTGAGAGTCAAGAGAGTCAGAGACAGAAATGGAGGGAGAGTGGGGGATGGGGGAAAAGGATGCAAGAGGAGGCGGCTGTTTGATGCTGCTGCTCCAACACTAAACAGCCTTTCATCTTGGCAGTGCAGGTCCGCAGGGGATGCCCGCTCCCTGCTTCTGACGGCTTCTCTACGTGCCGCGCCAACTCCCTGTCTCACCCTGGCTGGATCATCCACCTATCATACCACTCCAAATCATCCTCCATCAAGTCCTGTGCACGCCTGAATTAAAACATACGTAAGCTTTCATGCCACTCCGCCGCGGCCGGATGGTAAATGGGGCATCTTTCCGAGAGCTGAACCACTTCATGCTGCAACTCTGTGTGACCTGTCTGATTCAAATCTCGATTTATCCCCCCACCCATCCACCCACCCCCCGTATGAGGGGAAGAGCAGCCCCATTGAACTTGGAGGGATTTGTCATCATCCCAAAACCTCTTTATCTGATGAATCCACCTGCTAGAGAGATTTGAGAGATTTCAGATGGTGGCCAGCAATGGCATGGCATCATCATCATCATCATCATCATCATCATCATCATCACTGACTGCTGGCATTCTGACCTATACTGTACCACCACATGTGTTTTGCTGTCATCCTATTTCCATGTGTGTGTGTGTGTGTGTGTGTGTGTGGGTGTGTGTGTGCGTGTCTAAGAATAGCTCAGGTTGCAGGTGGTTCCACTGTGGGTGTGGTTCCATCCGCCTCCTGTTCTCTGAGTCAGGGGCAATTTGGCCAGTCTATGGCCCTCACGCCCCCGAAACAGGCAGTCACTGCTAATCCCCTTCCATCCCCGAGTAATCCCAGACAATCCTGGGCTAATCCCAAGTTGATTCAGGGGCACTCCCAGCTGGGTGTCTCACACAGAGCCATGCCAGGTCACCGCAGGCGCAGCGGGCAGCCTGGAAATGCTATGATCCTATAGTCACACAGTGTAAGGGGAGTTCATGGTGTGCCAAATACGGACACTAAAAACCATTATAGGATGTAGTGATAAAACTTTTCCTAATATTTGTGTGTGTATTTTAGTCGATGATTTCTGAGGCAGTGAGCTGATGTTAACTGTATTTTTGAAGCTTCCATCAAATCAACTACCTTTACTCTGTGCTCTGTCCTTGAGGGTTGGCTTTGCCACATTTTTTACCCCTATGGGTTGAATAGAATAAAATTGAAAACTTTATTATGTATTAAATATTCATAAAATGGAAATTCTCTTTCAGCCCCCTGGCTTGCTGAGGCAGACGGATGAAGCCCACAGAAACATACAATGACAGAGGAACACACACATCACACGCCTGGGTCCAGGAAGCTACTTCCTATTCAAATCATACCCCTTTAATACAATGGGCCTAGTGGAGAGGGCTCTAAATAATGAATGAACCAGTGGCTGAGCTTAGGCAGAAAGATCCACCACTTGGTCCCATAATACTGGAAAGAACAGATGGAGTCATAAGTAATGGTGTGACTTAATTGTTATGTTATCAGGGACATCCACCCTCATCAGTCTACTAACACAACTAAATCAGGCTGTAAAGAGTTAATTTGGCCATAAAGTAAAAGAGGTTAGGGGTAATAGTTTATGGACCAGTCAAGGCCAATTAAGGTGAACGAGGCTTTTCTTGGTTACGGGGAAATAATCAGCTTGGGTTCAACTCTCATTAAGGCCAAAAAATCCTGATAGCTGATTTAGATATTAAGACAATAGATACCAAGCCACAGGATAGAAGTCTTTGTCTGCAGATTAAAAGCTTAGGCTCTTTACAAACAAATCTGACATGTTGACACTTTTTCCACAACACACAGGTGGAATAAGATGTAGGGCAGTGGCTTGTTCAAACCAAAGACACACAAAAATTCATGAGTCTAGTCTAGCAACATGTGCTCAGCATGTGTTCAGAAAGAGAAACAAGTTTCTGGTGTTCATCCACAACAAGCTCTTTAAAAACCATTCATTTGGCTCCTGGTAAAGTTACAATACCAATCAATTGCTCTACTGTTCTCCCTCCCTTCTTTCCCATGCAAACTCAGTTTGATTCAGGGACTGAAGAGGCCTACTTAGTGCTGAGAATCAATGAAGTGTAATGGCTATCAGTGCTGGGGCTTAGCACAAATCAAGGTCTGACTAACTACACAATCCACCTACATTATGCAGCCAATATGGGTGCTCAATATACCATGTCCACAGTGTTCACACAACATTGTGTAGCCTCCACAGGCTTGTGAGTTAAGTGACTATGCCCACTTGCCCAAATTGGCTTGGGGCCCAACACATCCCTCTGTTGCCACTCCCAAGATGTCTGTCAGGCGGTAACATTGGGAGCATTTGTAGTGTGGGGGTAGGGGTTGTTAAACTGCCGACTGATTCATCTGGGATCACCTGATTGACTGGCATGGGTTCAGCTGTGCAGCAGGAGGTGGAGGATCCTGAGCGTAAAGAGGTGGAAATATAGCAGTACCACAAGGGGCCCCTCCAGGCCACACAAAGGGGTGCCCTCAAAATGCCCCCCCATTTGCCCCACCCCCCTCCATTAGGCTCCCATCAGAATCCACTCAGGGTTTTTCCCGCTCGCACACAGAGGGGCGAGGAAACAGGTCAAATGGTTTATAGGACCCATCTTGTGGCGAATGTGCACTCATTCAAACAGAACTTAGTGAGAAACTAAGGACTGTGAATGGGGTCTGGGAACCGGCAAAAAGAAACCACTCACCCGATTCAAACAACCTCAAGGGTGAAGCAGTGTGGTGCGCTTGCCCAGCTAAGAACACAGCAGCTGTTCTTGTAGTGGCACCGGGTAAAGCCGTTTGCCACACTCGACTGGTATTACCAAACCATTTCATGCAGAATGGAGCCATTATGTATTGTCAAAGGGTATCCCTCTATGGTGCACATTCATTTGATAAGCCTAAATCAAGGGGGAGTAACAGAAGCGCTAACTGTGTTTATTGTGATGCTGTTTTTGCCTGTGCAGAAGGCAGGAGGGATCAGGGGGAGGGGAGGTTTCAACACAAGCAGTTTTGTTCGGCACAGGAATGAGTTTTGTCAGCTAAGCCTGTCTCCAGGCTATTGGTGGAAATTAGCGCCAGCTAAATATTCGCTTTCCGTGATTGATGTCACGGCTTGCGTTGTCCCTTTGAAGGGAAATAAAGAATTTAGAGCCATGTGGATTAATAGGGACAGGGTTGGGGGAATTTTATGTGTCTGAGGGGGACTTGAAGAGCAACCGAAGGGCCTAATGGCTGCACAGATATGGCACAATGAAGCTATGACGATATGGTGTATCAAAGAGAGAGAAAAGACAAGTGAGACTATGACAGTGAGTACAAGAAAGAAAATTGGAAATTGTTTGTGTGTGTATGTGTGTGAGAGAGAAAGAGAGAGATGTAGCTATTTGCCTGAGAAGCCCAGAGTCAGATGATTAAAATCCCTTTAGGAGGCTTCTTTAAGAGAGACAGATGGGCAGACAGGCTTGTTTTGGAATGCAATCAAATTGAAAAGATTAAAAAGGAGTCTCTTTTATTAGGAGGTGAGAAACAGTTACTTCTCTGCCACATGCCATCATCGCCTCCACAGCAGTGGTCACGACTGCATTGGCATGCAAGGCACATTGTAGTCCTTGTTGAGGAAGAAATAAACCTGGGATTAAGAATCCCATCTATCTCAGTGTATCACTGTGGGGTCTCTGAGGAAGAATTGTAATTTCTTGTTGAACAAATATGCTTGACAAGAAAGGCTAAAGGCTCAAGGATTCGTGAATAGTTGTTCTCTTACAGACAGAACTTTCACTTAATCTCAACACCAAATTTGAACAGGTACAATTCAGATGTGCATTCCCTTGGCTGCCATTGTACTTGAATGGACTGAGTTTGAACAGTAGAGTGATTCAAGCACTGTGAAAGGTGCTCTGTGTCCGACCCCATTATTCCACAACACTGCAGGAGTGCCATTTATAAAAAGGCTTAAAATGGAAAGCAAGTGTGTGGTAGTGTGTCTGGTAGCCTCGGATCAGGAAGTGGCTGTGGAGAGGGGTGTAATGGAGTTGGTAGGGGATTCCTGCCTGACTGTGCACTAATTGCAGCCAATGGCTGGCGACTCATCAGCCGTGCCCACCCTGGCGCCAAGGGAAGGGTTGGCATCGGGGTAGCAGGGTGTGGGAGAGAGAAGGGCTGCCGCAGCTTTGGCGGGTAAAAATAGATGCTGACAGATTAGTAGAGCATCTGAGACCCGGATAGGGGATCGGAAAATCCGCTCGCCTGATGCCAGGGACAGCCGAGAGTTTCCGGTGGGCGCAAAGGGGACACAATCTGGGCATCACGTCCGAAGCCCACGCACAAAACCGGGGAGCCTCGGAGTGGGTGTGCGCACATTAATGAGCACGTGCCACAGTATTGCATGGGTGTGGTTTTTCCACTGGGGCCTGCAAGGTAGGCAAAGCTCACACCCTCCCACAGAGGATTCACACAACAGGTGTTTGGGCTGGGCCACCTGTGGGGCCGGCCGCCTGCTCGCACTTCACACCTCGTCTAGGGAGCAAACTAACATTTTCCACTGGGCTTGCCATGCTTTTGTTAAAGACCACCACGTTTCAGGAGAGGCTTTTACAGCTCTTTTACAAGATCTGCAAGATATGTGTGCGTGCAAGTGTGCGCAAGTCAATCTGCATTTATGTGAGTGCCTGTGTGTCTATATTTGTGTATCAGTCCATTTAATAGCCAACAGGCACAGTGTGGATTTGATTATATTGAAACCTCCCTCTGCTATATACAAAGAAACTGTCAGCCAACAATGGAATCAATGCAGACCCAGGCTTTTTTCACACCCAGCCTCCACATAATCTCATTCATAACAATGAGAATCTCATTTCCTACATTCTAAAGGTCAGTGCACACCTCTGATCACACTTTAATAAAAATCATTCTCAGCGTTTAATTTAATTTCAGCAGAGCAGGAAACTCATAGGCAGCCATGCACATGGCATGCAAAATTCATCGGATCGTCCCTTTAATTGCTTCAATTTCACAGTATAGAGAAGAATGGCCACAATCACAGAGAAGAAAAAAATAATTTACAAATACGGACCACAGGCACGCATCTGCAGAGGGCAAGAAAAGCACACACCCAGGCAGGGAAAAGACAAGTAGTGTTATGTCAAGTCAAGTGCCAGGTACGGTCACATTTTAATAAAATAAGATGAATAATTTTTTTGGACCAACACCAAGTACTGCCTCCGTATCTCTTTGTTATCACACATTTTAACTCTCACCTAAATTGGCAAACTGTTGCTGCACGACAGCCACACATTCATGTTCAACACACACACACCTATGCACAAATTCACTGACTGTCTCACACACGTACATTGCACACACATGCCAACATGACACAAAGCCTGGCACACCGGGCACACTCATTACCGCAATGCCAAGCTACCAGTTGCTAAGGAGACCTGTGGGAGAGGGAGGGTTCCTTGTTGTTGCCATAGCAGCCGGCTTGCTCCCTGCCAACTCTCTCCCTCGGGGAGAAACAAGGCAAGAGGTGGGGGGTGAAGTGGGTAGAGGTAGGGGGCAGCGGTTTAATAGGGCTATGAGGTGCAGAGGAACTTCATTAGCCATCAGTGTGCAGCGCACCAGCCACTGCTCCCCATGAATGCCTACCCACATGCTACACTTCAGCCTGCAGACTTCCACTTACTCACGCACAGCCCATAGACCACCACTTATTCATACACCTATATGGAGAAGAAGATGGAGAATGGCATGCTTAGAATAAAAAGCAGAGTTTTTCTGCACAGGGGAGGGGTTGAGAGGGCAGAGGTGGGTGGGGTACAAAAGACGGGTTTTGAATATGTCGGCCTGCTTGGCGATGAGTAGTAGGGATATTAACAACAGAAGATTAGTTAGAAGCTATACGGAGACAATTCTCTCTGTAAAAGTGTCTTCTCTTGACCGATCTTGACCTTCAGTAACAGCCTCTGTCCTTCACAACATAAAACAGCACTGTACATCCAAACATACGGTATTGTGCAGTATGTATAGTAAACATGTGCTGCTTTCTTATTTAACCATGAGATTATATAGTTTTCCTTTATGCCATGTCCATAGTAATGAATACAAATTTGGAAAAGGCATTGAAAGTTTCTGTTTTCAACATTTTTCACCAAAAAATTAGACAACTTAAAAAAAACATAGTACATAAATACTGTACTTGCTCTTAGTGTCTATAAAGTATTAGTATCAAGTACAATGCTCTGCTCAGCCCCCTGACTCCCTTTGATACTTTATGATACTTAACGATGGATGGAAAGATGGCTGTAAATATTATCTTCAAAACTGTCAAAAACACTCACAGATGAAGGACAAACAACTTTCCCTGCAACATGAGCGCCCAGCAACATTAGCTAACAAATATCTATGTGGGAGTTTTATTAATTCAATTCAATTAATCTTTTATTTTACATTTTATTGTTTGCGTACGACCGTGCAATGAAATTTAATCTATCATCTTAATGCAGCAGTATATGAAGTAGAACTGGTGCCATTTATGACCAGCACCGTTTTGTTTTTTCAGTGGTAAGGTTTCATTGCAGGGTCCAAATTTCAATAGAATTACAACATTTATTTCGTGCTGAGTTATGAAAATAAAATCAAGGAGAGGAGCAGTTTTATTCAAGAATACCCTTAAAACGTCGCTAAATTCTCCAAATGTGTCACAAGCTTCACCCCTCAGTGGCATTTCAAGATTATTTTGTACAGGCCTTAAAAAAACCAATTAAACTGCTACAAAAATTATTAAATGATTAAATGTCTTTTATTGGACATGCACAACCCACTTAATCCAACACAAGTGTTTTTGGTTTAAAGAGCCAAAGGGAAGGATGGAGCATCATGAGGATTCACAAAAATGGGGAACATGGCAGTAACATAGATCGAAATTCAATAGTAACATATTATTATATAACTATTTTTTCTTTGTATATACAAACATCAACTGTTGGCAATCCAAGCCACTGCTTTTCAGTAGATGGGGAAGCCAAATAGATAGAAAAATATGTGTTTCAAATTTAATCCATGCTCATGAGGACATGGCCTCAGAGGCAGGATGCTTGTGAAATCAAGAAGAAGCTCCTGTAGGGTCAGAAAGATTTCTGTATTCAGGAGCAGTGCTTCAAATATTGACAGCCTGATAACCCATGATTCTCCTGGCTGCCTCGAATTCTCATATTTTAAGTGCCAGTGTACAGTATGAACAGGGGAGCGTATTGATTTGGTCTGAATGAACTCAGTTTGTGTATATACTCAAGACTATCACCCGTCTCAACCTCTCCGCCCCATCCCAAGCTTGGCCCATTCAGTGCAGGCTCACGAGGACGGACACAAAATGAAGGATGATGAAAAAGACACTCCTGTCCGACTGAGAGGAATGAGAGGATGGAGGGTGGGGGGGTAAGAAAAGACAGGACTTACCCCCCTCCCCCCTCCCCCTCTGTTTCCTGAGACAAAAAGAGCCCAATTAAGTCAGTTTGAGTTAGAGTCTCATGTATGTATGTGTTTATGTGTGGGGGGCATACGCAATAAAGAGGAATTGGGGGGCAACGTAGTGTAAGTTGCAAAGACTGTCTGAGAGGGGGCAGAGGGGGAGGTGGAGGTTTGCTGGGGTTTGGGGTGGAGGAGAGGTGGTGATGGGGGATGAAGTGCTCCCTCCCTCCCTCCCTCGATCTCTTTCTCGCTC
>OOFC01029523.1:0-18533 GCA_900323345.1 Pseudochromis fuscus | reverse complement strand
CTCCACTTTGACAGAGTAATTGTACACAGCAGGTATGCAAATCCTCAAACATTCAACTAAAGTGCAACACTTAGGCCTGGTTTTATATTTAGACAACACACACACACACACACACACACACACACACAAACACAAGGTCATGTTTGTATTTATTGTTTTGTTTGAATATTCAGAGATGATTTTTTTATACATGATTTGAATGAGATGACAGAGAACATTTGTTTTGTAATGATCATCAACAACATGCTCCTCTTATGCAAAGCATCTAGACTTTGAAGTGTTCATGTCCTTGTTCACATTGTTACAGCGTATTTTGGTCCTTTATTATCATTGTTATTATTGTTTTAAAAAGCATAATTATCACAAGTCTTCTCACCAGAAAGCATCAATATTTCATTACAGGTAAAAATCTTACATTTAAAATCTTCCATAAATGAAAAAATAAAACTGTTATCAGCAAATATTACACTATAAATACGTTGAAATTATCAACAATAACATGTCTACTAAGAAGTTGAATGTTCTCTGCTAGAGTTATGGCATTAAATATGAAACCAAAAGTGAAATATTACCCACTCGTGCATACACTTGCTCCAGTTTAGGCTAATTTTAACAGCTTTATTTTATCATTGTTTTCTCTTAAAATCATTCAGGTTATTAGTTAATAATATGTTTTGTTTATTTAATCTAAAAAGTCAAATTAAATTGTACAACATTTTGCTATAAATAGCAGTGATAGCAGAAAATATGTGAAAAATATTTTTTATCTAAACAATACATTGTGAAATTCTATAATAATCACATAAACAGTAGTTTTGATGCACAGTTGTGTGATTGTTTGTGGGAACAGAGGAGTGTTTGATGTTGATCACACTTGTGGTCATATCTCGGTAGATTAGATTAGCCTCATTCTCTGCAAAAAGACAAAACCTTTTAAATGCAAAGAAGAAGCAAACTGCCGCTTCCTCAACAGTTTATTCAAAATGCCGCGCTGTAAACACACCACAGTATACGTACTGTATTTTTGATGGCGAGCGGCAGGGCTGGGGTCGTTCACTCAGGACTGGGGGATGACTGATAAGCTATCACTGCGGCCACAGACCCCAAACCATCCACCTGCTGCTGGTGCCGCCACTCTCACCCTCCCAAACAGTTAGTCAGCGAGGGCCACAGCGTGCACGTTAACACATAGATCATCACAATCATCCAGGGGCCAGTAAAAGGCCAGTGAGAGCAGCAGCAGTAGTCATTCTGATTCTGACAATTTAATTCTTGTTTGGGTCAAGTGAATCCTGTCATGTTTCATAATCTGTGGATGCACACACAACGCTTCACTTGAGACAAATCTATAAATTATCACTTGCATCGCCCCTCTGTGTTTTCAAAGCTGATGCGTGCACGCTCCGCTGCAGACGTCAAGGAGAAATAAGACTTTCATTTATGCATTCGGTTTCATCTTGGTGAGCACGGCCGTGTGAAACATCTGGGCACGCCACGCACTCATGACACTGCATGACATGCGCCGCTGAGCGTATTGGTGATAAAACAGCTCTTAGACAGAAACTCTGATTAGAAGCATCTCGTCTAAGTTACTTATCAAACACTGGAGTGGAGAAAAGAGCTTCTTTTGCTTCTCAGTGCAGCTTATTCTCATCGCCAGTCAACCGTTACAGGCCTGAACCCTCCCGATTCCCCCAGGACCTCGATGATGGGAATCAATTGTACTGATGTGAAGTTAAAGAAGTGAGATGAGGGGATTTTTATTTGAATTGATTTCCCACACCTCCTCAAAGTTTACCCTAAACCACAGTAAAATAGAGAAAGGTCACGTTTTAACTCCGAGGAAAATATCACAATGAGTAAAAGCAACATGAGTGCAAAAAAAAACACATGACACGTGAAAAAAATTAAGATGATTTGGCAAGCACATCCATAATTTATACTCTTTTCCTCAACTGTCTGTATCTGCTGTTTATCTGCTGCAGCTGTCAGCTCTGCTCTGGGGAAATGGCAGCAAATGACGGGGATAGATTAGCAACCACAGGCCTGCTCCAGCTCACTCACAAGGCCATCCGTTAGTGGCCTTCCCTCTCCTGTTACTTTGGTGTTTGTCTCATCTCCCATTAAGACGGGTACGCCCTCCTCCACAGTGTGTAGAGCGTCCTTGTAGAAGCTATTACAACACAGAGGTGAGTGATTGTACGATCAGACTGTAAAAGAAAGGTGAAACCCATTTACTGAGCAAACTCACGGTGTCTAATGTGAGCTTCTTGAGGGATAAATGGCAGAACAGAATTATCACAACAGAGCAGCATGCACACCCGTCCAACTGTTACATCTACAAAGAGAAATTAATTAGAGCTAAACTCCAGCTACCACAGCTTGATTTATGAGGCGCTCCTTTTGAAATGTGTGGCACACAAGCACCCCCAGATGGTTAAAGCACAACACTGCTGCTGCTGCTCCAGTTTTTTTTTGTTCCCAACTGACGCTGTGCACAGGATGTAAAACCCTGAACACTGCACTTTAGAGATAACACACATTTATGTGTCTGCGTGCACTTATATGCTCATCTACACACATTATGAAGACACTGAATAATGAAGTGGTACATCTTTATGCTTCAGGCTGACACCATAATGGCTAAAATAAGAAGGTGAAGGGACGCACGTCTTGTAAACTCTTGTCTAGGTTTAATTTCTTACATATTCCACATGATACTACACCCCTAAAAAAATGTTGAGTTGGTTTAACCCACAGCTGGGCCAGTATTGGACGATGCTGGGTTAATTTAACCCAGTAAGACGGACTTGTGTCAACTAAACTTCTGTTGTTTTTACCCAACACTTTATTATATTTACCCCACATTTCATTGTTTTGACCCAAAATTGTATTTTTATTCATCCCTTTATTGTCTTTACCAAACATTTCATTGTTTTGAACCAAAAATGTATTGTTTTTACCCAACAATTATTTTTTTTCAAGCTACATTTTGTTGTTTTTACCCAGTATTTTCCAGTTTTTACATCCATCTTACTCTGTTAAATTGACCCAGCATGTAGTAATTCCAATACCTGGTATACTTAAAAACAACCCAGCATGTTTTAGAGTGTATACATTTATGGTTGTGTGTGTGTTGACAGAAAGAATAAGACGTGTTCGTTTGTGAAGTTTATGTTTCAAGATATTTCCAGTGGTGTCTGTCCTCTTAGTATATTTTTGTTTTGTTGTGATTACCAACTATGTCAAACATGATTTGATCTGAAATCAATTTTGTGGACTGTGTATAGTGGTAAATACACTGTCATCTGATGCTGGTAAATTTAAATAGCACCTGAAAGACACAATTTAACCACAGCTCTCAACTGATTGTGTTTGAGAAACAGGATATTACTCAAAGCACAAATTATTATATTTTGAAGATCAAAGAACAGGATTGTATCGAAAAAAAAAATCCTCTAATAAAGTTTTAACTAAGAAAATATAGACAGCCAGTAGGGGGCAGTAAAATACCACCACTGTGTCAATGAGCCAGAGAGCAAGAAGAAAGAAGCAGTAGGTGAAAAGTGAAAACAGCTGAATGTTTCAGCTCTTTGGGTGAAAGTCACAGCATTGTTTCATGTGATTGGATCAACACACACATAGAGGATGATAATGTCTACAATCTGGTTTGTGTCATGAGGCTTTCTTGTTGCATTTTCACTTCATCATACAAGTTACAATCACTGAATAAATCTGAGTATCGATTCTGATGGTGGGCTCGTACTCATCTTTATGTGATAAATAATACATTTAAACAAAAACATACAACATGCGAGACATATTTACTTTGTTGGACTCTGGGTTTTTTGTTTTTTGGACAAACAAAAGGAAACAAAAAAGGCACAAGAAATACATAAATATCTTTATTATTGAAGCATGCTTAAAACTCCAATACAGCCAACAAAGGGAGCTGAGCATTACACAGTGAGCGAGAAAAATATCTACGTTTCTCTGTCAGCTGTCAGTTTGTAAGTCATAAAAATTGGTCCTCGAATAACACACAAAATAAAAAATAAAAATAAAAACAGGCAGGCTCATCAAACCAGCTGAATCTGTTCCATGGTCCCATAGCTTATCAGGTTCATTTAAAGCACTTCCAGTCTGGAGCGTAACACCCTTTAACAACTGAAATACTCTGCTGTGTGTTAAAAAAATAAAAAGACACTGGACAAAGCGGAGTGAGGACTATAACATCTCACCAAGCTACATATGATGGATATTCCCACACAACTGCTTTAGCCTATCCACATTCTGTCAGTGCACAAGCAGACTGGGCTTTTTTTGTAAACATTAACTATTACGTTTTCATTTCTGTTGGCGTAGCATTACAACAGGCGAGATGCAGCGTCACTGTTTCTTAGCAATGAGCACACCGACCAGCACACCTGTTAGCAGCGTCAGTCCAACTAGCAGCCATCGCTTCAGAGTCTCTTGACTTCTCCTCGCTTTTTCGGTGGCTTCTCGCCCAAATATCTCGGCAAAGCAGTCCTGTGAGCCAAACGAGGAGGGATACAAATCTTCATGTTAGACAACAGTGGATAATATACATACATTTTTAACTTTTGTACAACAGTTGTTTTCCCAGGTGCAAAAGTGGGTACTTTAATTTGCATGCAAGTGTGCTGGTCTCCAGTATGTGTAGATGTGTAGCACTACAAAATATGTTTATATGTAAAGTATATGGCTATTTATGCATATCCATGGATTGATTGTTTATATGTAAATACTCATTTTTCCTCAAATTGTGTTTCAAATGTTGCGACTAGTTTGTTAACCAAAGAGGAAACATTTGTGAGTGAAACACAGTGTAAATCTGATCATATTGAAACTTCAGTAACAGATGTTTAATTCAGCAGATGGACACAGTAGCAGCAGAAAAGTGCACTCGATGCAGTACGAGTAGTTTGAATGGGGATAATTTCCCCATCACGCCGGGTCACCTTGGAGTAATTTGTAACTGCTATGACTCTAAAATGACTGTAGCTGCTGTCAACCACAACTGCACACAGCAAGACCTTTAATAAAGTAGAACTTCAGCTTAATTTTTCCTTTTAAAAATTGTGTGATGCAGTTTGAAGGAGGCTAAGGCATCTTCTTTTCTTTATCGTTTTTCTTAAATTCCAGATTATGAAAGCTAGTCAAGCATTATGAGGCCACTGTAACTTAATGATTGTAATAGAAACTATACTGTATCAGTGAATTCTTTTCCAGTGGTGGGTGCTGGTGCACAGCTGTATCAGACAGGCACAGCACCTCAAATAACACCATGACTTCATTCCCTGCTGACTCACCCATCCTCCTTGGCTTTCAATCCACATACTGATGTTCTCATCCAGGTACTTTGTCATCCACTCTGCGATACAGGGCACCAGCTCGCTCATATCCTTCTCGACACACTCCACACACAGCACACCGCCGAAGGAAAACAGGCCCACAATGCGTCCCCAGTTGACTCCACCTTTAAACACCTCGTCCATCACGCTCTTAAAGCTGTGGTAGGCGGTGTCAGGGGTGATGTCAAGCTGCCAGGAAAGGTCACTAAAAGCTTGCGCATAGAGTCGTTCGAACTCCTCTGCTGAGTCCTGAAGAGCTGACGTAACAGCCTCTATGCCCCCACGCGGAGGGAGAGACGTCTCCGGCTGGTCACCCACGTCCTGGTTGACCAGCAGCCCATTACTGACAGCCGGACTCTCCCTGTCCCCCTCAGTCCTCTCGCCAGCATCCTCTGGCCTCAGTAGAGATGCTGGGTAGTTCTTCTGAGACAGCTTGTAGCTTATAAAGAACTCCACCAGCTCTCTGTTACTGTACGACATTATTTCCACACGGTGAACCTCCAACACACAGTCAGGCTACTCAGACGTCATCAGTCCTCCTGCCAGTCCTCCCAGTCTGCCAGCTGTCATATTAGGCTTTCCTCACTTTGTGGTGCAGCTAGTAATAGCAGCCTGGAAGCACAGAGATGTTACTGACAATCACTCCTTTGAGAAAACATCTGTGTTAAAGCATGAGTTGTGTAATCCATCCTGCCTGTATTAAGTTATTCTCAGTGCTAAATAATTCAGTTTAGTGTGATTTGAAATATCTGTACTCTGGCATTAGGACACATATTGTCCAGGTCAAATTTGACCTGCTTTGACATTTGACAGCAGTAAAATTCTCCTCAATGTCCATTTTTTTTCAGCCTTTAAAAAAAAACAAAAAAAACTTTCATACATGTACTACAATTTTTTGTACACTTAGGCTGTTTGGGGTTAAATTGGTATCAATAGTAGTAATACCATTACCTATGAAAATAAATTTTAGTTCCAACAGTGTGTATCAGATCACAAGTATTTTTTTTTGTTGTTGTTTTTTTATTGGGACAGAGGCACAGACTGTATACACAATGGACACTCACTGCTCTCTGAGACATAAATTAAGGAATACTCATTCACTCGTTGAGGTCAGTTAGGCTGTTTTCTCAATAGATGTGGAGTTCAAAATTTGACAGACACTTATAATGACCTCATCCACACTGTGAAGGCGTCAAATATGAACTGGATGTAAGGGTTAAATGGATGCAGACTTACGTGTCTCAGCTCCCTGCTTTCAGATTTTCTAAATCTACAGAACTGAAGAGAAACTAATAAGCGTCTAGATGCCAACTTGCTATCGCTGACAGCTCCAGATACGAGTCACGTAGTAGATACTACCAGTTTTAGCTTCGTGTGCTAACTAGCTGCTAAACAGCCCACGAGAAACGCGCCTAAAACAACAACAAACAACATTCACGGTCCACGTGGGAGGTAAACACCAGCGACAGATATACTTACAGCTGCCGAGAGACCGTTTTCCAGCTGAGGATGCAGCTATGGAGTCAGGGAAAGACGTGGTTGTGCTTGCAAACACAACATGGACATTTTTGCAGCTGCAGACTCTGTGGCCTGGACAGTGATGCACGCTGGCGGTTGGCCAATTGTGCTACTTAACCAGGCAGAAGTCCCGCCTCCCGTTGCTGCTGCACCAATCAACGGGCGAGACATCCCGGAACTGAAGAGGTCCGTGATATGACAGCAGAATCGTGATAAAAGCATGAAGCTGCATCTGCGTGACTTTTACATTCAATTGTACAATAAATGAAGTTGTTTCTGCTTTTATTCTCTTCAAATTGAAATGTGGGTTCATTTATTTAAAACGTTGTTCAATCATTTATTTACTGATGATCTATAACGAAGCCCCATTGTTTCTACAATTGTACGCCACATTGTAATCGTTCACACTTATAACAGTGGCTGGATGTTATTGTAGTGAATAAAAAGTTCATCAAGGTGCAACTTCTGGTGCCTCAAAGCATTCCTCTTGAATTTATAATCAGCATCTATTTGCAAACAGGATTTTCTCACGCTCTAAATACACTCTGTAAAAAGTTTTATAGCTCTAAAAAAGTAGACTTGTAGTCCACTACTTTTGAGACTACAAACTGATTACTAAAAACATTTAACATTCAAGCCCCCAAACTGTTTAACAAAGGCTCTTTTTCATGCACAAAACATAACTTGCAGAGGCCAACTGCCAATAAAATGTATTTTATTAAACAAACATATTTATTAAAACGTGTACATAAGCAATTAGCATATCCTACACTTTCTAAATGTGAAATGACAATATGGTACAGTTGAGAGAAAAAAGTATTTCAGTTGGCATAATCATTACATATATGTTGTGACAGTTAACCAGTGAATAACACAGATTGTATGAAGAAACTAACAAAACAATGGCTAAAGTATATACAATGTCACATACATATGCCACTTATTTTTGCACTACAAGGTAACATTTGTCATTCCAAATTTCCAACACTAGTGAAGAAGTCAACATTTGGAACCGGAGAGTTTTAATGACCGCAGTCACTTGACCTAATATTTGTAACTCTGGTCTATGGACCAGTTTTGTTTTCATCTTAATTCATACACTCCTTTAAAACCGAACTGTTGCTCAACCAAGGCACACTGCTATGCAGGAGACTAACAGAAAGTCATCCAGGCGTTTGATGTCACATCTTGCAAAGGGCTTTCCTCCTCTGGAACAGGATCATCTGTTTCCACAGGTTTTGCCTCGTCTGTCAGGTTTACCAGCTCCTCAGATTCTACGTTCTCATTTTGGTTTGTTTCAACACTTCCATTCTCAGTAGGACTATCCTCTGCTTCTGATTCAATGTCTGAGTCTATGAAAATAGTCTCTGTGCATGTACTGAGTTTTAAGGTACAGTTTAATGTCTCACCCTGCTTGTTGTGGTCTGTGTTTGCAACACTGGTCTGGAAGCCCCCAGACCCACCTGCAGAGGTGGCAACAACCTTGCGTTCCTCAAAAATCATGTCATGTTTAACTTTTTTCAAAGCTTGCATGTCAAAGCCCAGCAGCACTGACAACTTCATGGTCTCACAAAGTCTTTCACACACCCTTCGCTTGGCTGCAAAGTGGCTAGCAATGTCAGATTTCCACAGCCAGAGGCTTGCAGAGAGCTTCTCCTCCTCTTTAGAAGTAAGGTATGGTCGTCTGTTGAAGTAGGCTGTCAAGAAATTTTTTCGGGCATCATAGGTCTTGTGCTCATAGCTTCTTGGATCCAGGGCAAGGCCGTCAGACTCGACCTGATTTCCAATGGTGGTAGTTGGAATCTTAGACTCTTTGTCTAGTTTCATTTTCTTGGAATTAGACATTAGCGGCATTGGCGGCTGCCTCTTGAGAAAGCCGGCTCCAGATGAGTTGAGAGTCAAGTCGGACCTGAAGCCTTGGCTGCCGTGGCTCCTACCAACAGCCCTACACTGCACAAGATGCAGCGTGATCGTTGATGCTACCATATTACTGGTGTACACCCCTAAGCAATGAATGCACTTGTATGTCATCTTCTTTTCAACAGGATGCATTGTTTGGAGCACTTGATGTCGTTCCCTCAGATGCATGGACAGAGCATCAGCAATGGGACCTTTGAGGATGGTGAAACACAGTGGACATACAGTCTTCCCAACCTCACTTTTGCTAATTTGTGGAGGAAAACTTTTGGAAAGTGATTCAGTTTTCTTTTCAACCACTCTGGGAGCAGTTACTTTGACAAGAGGTGGAGCACTATTCTGAGGCAGTGCAGGTTGCTCTTGACCATTGACAGGCTCCTTCATGTTAAAAGTAAGAACAGCAAGCTGAACGTTACTTGACTTCTCCTGTTTAATGGTAAGATCAAATGTCAGAGGTGATGCACCAGGGGGTCCAACATACTCATCTGGGTGGGTCTGAGCTACATGCTCCATAATCTTCTCAACACTGTGAAAAATGGAGTGGCACTGTGGACAGGTCAGCCCGTGGATTAGCATGTGGTTAAGCAGTGTATCGCTAGGCAGGTAGCGATTGCAATGCAAACACTTGCTAGTGAAGTTGTGGATTTTCATGATGTACTTGGCCAGGGCCCACACTTTCTTTGCCTTGTGTGCGCTCTCAAAATGAGCACTATACAGGTTTTCAGGGAAAAGCTCATTGCAAACAGTACAAATCTTCCACTTCTGTGTTTGGGATGTGTTCACACCAGCAGAATTGTTTTGAACCACAGTGCTGTTGCCAGGATGTGTGACGTGGACCCGAGTGGCTGCAATGGAGGACTGAGTTTTAACAACAGGGGCCATCGGCTTTAAATAGCCAATTACCGGTTGTGCTGTTGGATCAGATCTAAGTGCATGACCCCTGCTCATGATCAGGGGAGCCTTTTGAGCCATGGCAGGTAAGGACTGAGGCCTGGAGACAAGAATATTTGCATGTCCTATCATAGTTGTTACTTGAGCCCCAATGCGCTCATGGTACTCTATAACATGCTGCACTAGAGCCTCATAGCTACGGGTGGAAAACTGGCATCGTTTACAGAGGATGTTGTTGCCATTGAAAGAATTAGCACCATTTTTGATAGATGATTCAGAAACCATACCAAGATATGGTGAGACAATATGCTGAAAATGTTCCCTGTAGATGTGCCTCCTCACAACATTGTATAGAGTGTCCCGGAACGTGCATTTTTTGCAAAAGTACATTGCTTTTTCCACACCACCTCCCTGCCTGGCTCTATCCAGAAATGATTTGTCGTTTTTTCCCAGCATAATTCCCTGTGAGCTCCCATAATTCTGCCGTGCTGAACTGGGTATGTGGAATATTTTAACATGCGTCTCCAAAGTTCTCTTGCTTGCTGTGAATGTGCAGTACGGACAGTTGAGCAGGATTTTACTGTCAAAGAGTTTTCTGTGTACATTACGGAAGTGATTCTTGTAGCCTGAGTAGTATTTGGAAGAAAACGGGCACTCTGTGCAGCAAAATGGCTTTGATCGGTATTCCTGAGGGACATCAGGGAGAAAACAGTGGCATTAAGAAAACATACGGGGATGTGTGCATGAATATTTGATAAAGCTTTGGACACATAAACAAGATTTACCTGTGTTTTGGAGTATAATGGATCCCATCCGCAAATGTCGAGACAAAGAGTGCCCTTTACAAACTGCTCATCAGGGCAAAACTCTTTGAAACCCTGCAGAGAGAAATAAAAAGATTAAGACAATCGTTATAATTTCACAAAATATTAGTTTACATACAACTAACTCTTGAATACAAAGTTTTGGCTCAGAGCTAGCACAGACCAGCTTTTTTCTTTATCACAAACCAGAGCACATGCTTACAACTACATTTTGGAACATGAATGATAATCGTCTATTAAGTTATTTTATTACTTATCCTTTTACATATGTCTAAAATTATTTTACACTTCAAAACACACTCACCTCTGCTGCCTCCTTGCAGTATTCAAGTCCAATGTCACCAAGTGCTTTCTTCACTTGTTTCCTGGCTTTCCTGATTCTTGTCAGGTTATTTACTGGGAGCTGATACATGTCTCCTAACAAACACAAAACAAGCTCTTATGACGTGCTTGAAGTTTTAATTAAGTCACATTAAGCACATTCTATATCATAATATTATGTAAATTATCACTACTGTTCAATCACCGACGACAACAACAACAGAATGACTTCATAACTGATGACACGCCCTTTCAACTCGTGTCTGTCCCTTCTGTAAATCAACATTATTACTTATGAGACATTATCCATGATCACAGGTTCAGAGGTCGGGTACTGATTCTGGAGGCACGCTTCAGGTTAGCCTCGTATCTGACTGATGAGTGTTGATCTGACCCTGAACCACAGAGGAACACCGTGACCATTACTACACTATAACCACAGATTTGGACAATGTTGTTAGCTTTATGGGCTAGCATTATAGTGCTAGCTTAAATTAGCACGAGACCCAGCGCTGCATAGCCGGTTAGCAGAAATTATTTTCTCGATCAATGCGTTTCACTCACCTTCTGATACGACTGAAGACTGGCTGTATACAAGTCGTCTCACGGCATTAACTACTAACAATGCGGTCGGATGGCTGGTGCAGACTGACGGTGATGCTCCTCAAAGCCGGCAGCAACACAGCTAGCTGGCTTAGCAAGCTAGCTAGCCGTCAAATCTGCTTTGCTGCAGCCGCTAGCTGGATGAAAAGAGTGGTGCACATTTCATGAAAATAGTTTGCTCCGAAAGAGAACACCGCCAGGACCACTTAACGTCCTCTGGGCGTCTCTCTCTCTTTCACCGGTGGCCAGGCCAGGTTGCTAGCTAACGCTACCTTGTCCAAGTGAGCAACTCTCAATCCAAAATGGCGACCACAAAAAGACGGAAGTGGTCGTAGATAGCTGGGCAGGAGCTGAATGACCCGAAGTTTGTTTTTATTACGGCCTTATTAATTATGTTTTATTTGCAACGATTAACAAATTAACAGTTATTGGAATTCAGATTGATGAAGCACCACAAGTACAGACACAGCCTATGTACTCTTGCAGTATGTGCATACTTTACATGTGTGTTTCCACTGCTAATTCTTTCTCTAATTTCAGTCCGTTTTAGCACATTCATAAATCTGAACAATGGTATTTGAAATTTCAATAATTACATCTCGTTTTGCAAATTTCAATAATTACATTTGTTTTTTGCTCATTTTGTCACTTGCACATTGGGATATTTATTATTTATTGTTCAGCTTGTTTTTGTTCATACTCTTTTTTCCTATTGTTTATATTATTTTTCATTGTATTATTTTTGTATTTTTTATTCTACATATTCAATATTTCATTCTAAATGTTTACAGTTTTATATTTTTGTTTCTTACGAGACATGAATGTACATTTTTATATATATTTTATGATAATATATGTTCAGTCTAAGCAAAGTTGGCTGTTTTCATTCCAGTGGTTCCATAACTTCCAGTACAACAGTGCGAAGTCCAGTCATCACCAGTCTGGTGACGGTCCTGTAGTCCAGGTAGAGAACACAATGTCCATTCACCTGGCACACAAACTGCTGCACCTAAACACAAGTACATCAGGTTATAGTCGTTAAGTCTGCATAACTCCTGTAACAGTCAAGTTATTATTTTTTGTTTTAGGTTACATATGTTTAACCTTCACTCCCGCAGCTGCTGCAGGACTCCCAGGATCAACAGCCTGCACATAACAAGGAGCCGTGCCTCTGACCACAAAGCCCCAGCCCAGTGCATCTCCCAGCACCTAGAATCACAGTGAGACAAATACTTCATTACTACAGTTCACACTGAAAAATCATTTCTCATATAGTGAGTAGAGCTTGTGAGATTTTAAATTTGTGATGGCTGTTTTTCAGGTTATACAAACTGAATCCTGCTAAATCTTAGAAAAGTGGTTGCTTTTAAATAACCCATCATTATAATCACTTACCGTCAACACTTTCTTAATGAAGGGTGCACCCGGTGTCAATAACTCTTCACATGTAACGTGTCTTTTAAGGACTGAAAAACCATCAAAATATTATGTTCATATGGTTTCACAAGCAAACGTAAATATACAAAATACTTCAAATGTAATGGGATTTTAAATATTAATTGCACACTTGCCTGATTTAGGATTGCATCTCACCAACAAGGTTGAAGACAGTTGAGCAGGAGGTGGGAATCCCTCAGAGTGAAGCTGAAGGGAGTTCAAGCTGCCTCGACGTGCACTGGTGATCTGTTTTAGGTCTTTACCAGATCCCGCTGTTATTAAGCAGTAGCAAAGTGATTACATAATAATTAGCATTCACAACAAAGTGCATGTTGAGATCTTTTATTTTATTTTTATTTTTTTTTACCAGCTTGGAAAGGACTGTTGCGCCGGCTTTTGTGTAGAACAAATGGGCTGTCATGATGGTGTTCCTCCTGTGTTGACCCCACCACACCCTCATCGTTGCCTCGCTCATTTTCATTTAGCAGCTCAGACAGGCGCCTGCGACGGCGAAAATTGATGCAGAACTGATACAGTAGACCACTGTCAAAGAAATCATGCTTCTTTGCCACTGTAGGTGGGAGTGGGACAGAGAGGGAGGAGAACATAAAAGAGATAAACATGTTTTAAGATCAGTGGAACCTTTTTTTTTGTAATGAGTCAATGAATGTAATTGCTTCCGATTGCAAAATGTCCCAGACGGCCTCTGCTGCTGGCAGCCACTGACAGCCGTGCATCAAAGGGCAAACGAGGACTCCCCCTCACCGTGCTGAATGATGCCATGCTCCTGCAACGCACGGCACAGCTCCAGGCCCCGACGCCGGCTCTCTGCCTCTCCATTCTGAAGGAGCCAGTCAATCAGCTGGCAGCCAGGAAATGAGCGCTGATATGAAACGCCGTGCTCCTCTCTCAGCTGCAGGATGGAGCTCTTGTCTGCTATGAGACTGAAGAAAGATGCACAATCACAGATCAGATTCATAACTTATCTGGAAGGAACATATAAAATTACCAATATAGCACGTCTAAAACACGGACTGTATATAGAATGGACAAAGCTGACATTTGAAGCAAGAAGTTTGACATTTGAGCATCACCATGTTGGTTGTTTGGAGGCAGAAGTGACCATATTTGGATATGAAGGGAGGAGTGAGGAGGTGGGTCTGATCCTTAAACCTGAGGACGCTGCCCAATCTGTATGAGAGTGGAGTTGAGGTCTGCTCTAATTGGAAACCAGACCTGTCAATCAAACTAACTCCACCCCTAAATCTTCCCCTTTTTGAAACCTAAAATCCACTTTATTATGATTTCTTTTTCAGATGGACCTCCAGATCACTGATAAGAAGAGTTGACTTTATCTAATGACATCACAATGAGTCTTTCGTGAGTGAAAATGCCAGAATTGACGTTAATGGGAGCCAGAGATGTTTGGAATCAGCATCTAGTGGCCATTGAGAGTATTGCACTTTTTTGCACTTCTTCACTGCTTCATCCATTATTATATACAGTCTATGGTCTAACAATACTTAGTACATTTCTGTGTGTTTATCTGAAGCTTTGTCACATTCAGATCTGCTCAAACTCAGCAGCTCTTACTGTTCATACAGTCGTTGTCCTCGCATGAAGATCTTCACCTCTGTATTGAAAGGGAAAGTTCCATCATCCTTGCGGAACCGGTACAACAGTTTGGCATCTTTGAAGACCGGCCTCTTATCACACACTACAAAAAGACAGCATACAGTTCACAGTGAAGCTGCAAACACATTGTTTTCATTTGCACACAAGGTCTTCTCAAATCATTTGTCGAGGCTCGCCCCAACCATCTGCTTTCTCCTTTCTTACCGTGATGAACAATGTCGTGGTCCATAAGGTGCTGCACCAGACAGACAGCTATTGCTCGATCAGAAGCTTCCTTATGGCTCACCAGCCAATCAATGAGCTCCTGTGCCACAAAGCAGTTAGGATACGTGCGCAGGTGGTAGCGTCGGTCTTTAATCAGTTTCCCATCGTGAAGTTTCACCCTTTAAGTGATGTTCAAATCAGCCATGAGCCTTAAACTTTACATCAGCCATAAACGTGACTGCAAACATTTAATTTCCTTCAGCAGTTTTACATCACAGCACAAGTGTTTCCTCGTACCTGAGTTGCTCTCCTGCGATCATGACTTCAGCCTTATGTTGTCGAGCCATGGCCTTCCTCCTGACGCTACTTGATCGCTCCATGTTTGTTATCTCTGAGCTAAGAAAGTAAGTGAAGCTCACTTTTAGTTATGGTCCTTTGTGTTTACAAAATAGCCACTCACACACACAGAGCCCCATGTGGGGGGGATGTTGTGTATACAGAAAGAAAGGGAGACAAAGATGTGGTGCGTACAGATACAACATCCTGACTGAAGGGTTGAATTTCATGTGTGTATTAAAATTCTCTGTGGTTTTGATAATGTATCTTTCATTCGTCCCCTATGATACAGTTTTCTGCTAATTGACCAACTACAGACACTTAAAAGATGTTTTGATGTACGGTGTGTTTTCTGACATTGGTTTCGAAGGGTTTGTTCATTTTAGTGTTGTGTAGTATCTCATTTTGGTCAAGTCTGCTGCACGAGGGATAATCTGGAGTACCTATAGATGCTGCTGCTGTTATACATTACCCTATTAGCACTGAATTAGGTCACATTTTAAAGGTCACCATACAGTTGTTCTGGCAACAGAAAACCAGAAAAACGTGCTGGTGACAGAGCTCCTCTTCGGTTTTATGTGGAAAGTAATGGACGACAACACAGGTCATACAAAGTGGTCCTTGGGAGATGAAAGCTTTGCTGCTTCCCTGAGTCGATCCTCTCAGGCTGTGTATAAATCCTGCCTACTTTAGCTAACTCCAACCCCAGCCCCAGCCTTTATCACCTATAAAGCATCTATTTAATTGGTGGAAATTGTAGAAGATTTATATTGATGTCTGCAGATGCACATAAAGTGAATCCTAAAGTTTCTAAGAGCTGTTGGTGCGCTGATGATGCGTAAATGTAATGATGCAGTGAACATGACTTCCATTTTTGTTGAAGAGACTTGTATGCACGTGTGATGTGGCAAGCGTCCACTGGTGACGTGCACTTAGGCTGTTAGCATCCTTTCATTAGCATAAGTTACACCACACAGTGTCACTCTGCCCTGCTGGCATAAATCCTATTATGTGTCCCTGAGAAATCCTTGCTCAGTCACACTGTCTCCTCTTTTCCTCTCTTCCCAGCAAATAAAACCGACTGAAACAATGCCCGGCCGTTCGGGACAACACTTTCTATTGGTTTTGGCTCGAGTCCTTTTATCTTGTCAGTGAAGCTTTCACTGTGTTTGGAGTGAGCGCTGCCTCAGAGGGGTCACGTCAGGGCAGCAACATCGTTTAACGCTTTGGTTTCCTGTGCATCACCTCTGGACACTGAGATGTTAATCCTGCCAGAGATGTTGCTGATCACATGATTTGAAATCTTCAGGGTTTTGCATCTTTATTCCAGTGGCCATACACTCCTCACTGTAAATTTAGCTTCAGGCACATTTTGTACATTTTAAGCATGGACAATATGTAGAAATTGACGAAGCAACCGGGTCCCAAAAATTAGACCAATCCGGAGGTGCAAAAAAGTGCAGTACTCCAAATGACCACTAGATGCTGGCTCCAAAAAACTCTGCCTCTGTTTGACTTAAATTAATAAAATTGTCATTTTCAATCACACTATTTTTTTTCTCCACAAGTTATTCAGATGTCATTAGTCAACTCTTCTGTTGTCCATCTGAAAACCAGTTCATCATTAAGTAGATCATAGGCTTAAAAAAAATTAACATTTAGGGGTGTGGTTAGTTTGACTGACAGGCCTAGTGTCCAATCAGCTTACACCTGAACTCGAGTCTCATCCACACTGAGCAGTGTCCTCAGCTTCAAGGGTCAGACCCGCCTCCTCACTCCTCCCCACATTTCCAAATATGGTCACTTATGACTCCAAACAACCAACATGGCGACGTTAAAATGCCAAACTTAGCTTTATCCATTCTATAGCTATACACTGTGTGATTTTAAAACACTAAGAACAATGTAATGTGGTAAATATATGATAATAGAGGGAACCGTGAAGTATCCCGATCCAAACAACAAAGATGAAAATTGAAGAAGTGGGAACAACAAAATCTGTGCGCTGAAGAGCATCATAGTCTGTTGGTATTTGCTTTGTATTTTGATTCTCCCTCACTGTGCCTGTTTTAAGAAATAAACTGTGATTAAATACAGTTTTAAATTCACATTTAACCTCAGTTTACTGACCACAACTGAAATACCTTCACTCCCCCTGTGCACTCAGTCTGTAGGTGGTTCAGCACAGACATGAGTGAATCATTTTGAGATTCCTGCAGTGCAGACTGTTGACCACAAGGTATCAGTGTTTACCTGTCTACCAACCAAAACACACAGCAGTGTCAAGTGATTGGTCTTGCAGCTCCCTTTTTATTGTTTAAGTCAAATCAGGCGGCCATAGAAATGACCAGCGGTTCAGAAATTATTATATAATCTCCACAAAATATGGTTGAAATAAAAATGTTATACTTCAAATATATCTCAGTTCAATTCATGTAGATTTCAAGTAGGTGAAAATAACCTCGTGTGTTTTATCACATTTGAAAAATATCCAAGTAATACTCAGACAAGTCAGGATTTATGCGCGTTTGATTGGCTCTTACACACTGTGATGGTCCTGTGTAAAATGGAGGACAAGTCAAAGAAGAAAAAAAACACATTGCAGAAGAGGATATGTGTCGCTGTGCAGACATGTACAGGTTTTTGGTCAAATGATCAGTCACGAACAGCTCGTGCATGAGGACAGACTCAGAGCAGCTTTTATGCAAATCTCCCCGCTCTGCGTGTTTCTATTGGAGAGCAGCTCGGAGGTGTAGTCTGGAAGGCGTGACATCATGCCAATGCAGCTTTATGAAGAAAGTGCGCTCCTCGTGAACAGGCAGAGGTGCGTCCAGTTGCTTTGGCATCAGCGGACTTTTAGTTTGTGGCTCCCGAAGCCAAACAAGCTGCGCGCTGCAGAATCACAACTCTACACAAAGTTTGATCAGGTGGGAGTTTGTTTTGCTGAGATTTATCCGCCAATGTTTTTCCCTTTGTGAGCAGAAATCAAACTTTGGAAGTACGTGGGGTTTGTTTTTTTTTGTTTTTTTTTACAAGTGAGTGCGATTTTACTGACTGCATGAAATATCAGTGGACATTTGGAGCTCTTTGAAGAGACCAGCTTGCCGTTTAAAATGACCGCTGAGGCGCACTCACATTTGGGACTGCAGAAAACCTCCATGGATTTCGTCAGCGACTTTGACCTGATGAAGTTCGGCGTCAAGAAGGAGACGATGCAGGGGCTGGATCGCTCCTTCATCGGGCCGTGCAACCAGCTCCAGAGACCAGACTCCGTCTCTTCCACCCCTGGCAGCACACCTTGCAACTCGGTACCGTCATCGCCAAATCTCAATCCAAACGAGCAGAAATATAACCCCGGGGGCGACCAGTTCTGGATACCCAACAACGGGGGTTACCCGCAGCAAATGTACCCCCAAGCTTTTGGCCTGACACCCGAAGACGCAGTGGAGGCCCTCATCGCCTCCACAGCGCA